>VDFB02083306.1:61188-256992 GCA_007258455.2 Sequoia sempervirens
GAGAGAGAAGGGATAGAGGGGTAGATTGACCTAGTGTTTCTCACCTTTGAGAGTCTTCAATTACATCATGTTGTCGTTTTTCTTTTACCTATACTTGCTTTGGTTTAGTTTCAAATGTAACCTTATGATCATGTAGATACTATTTTTATTATGCTCTTGAATGTTGATATCCTTTGAAGTCAATTCATGTTAAATTCCATACAACCTCATACCCTTCTAATGACTTTTGTGAATTGATATTCACATGCTAAAATGAATGTTCAAAAATATTTTTTGATGTATTTTATATAGATTTATTAAAGATATATATGCTATTTAAAAATAAATGAGAATTGACATGATTATGTTAATTTAGTTGGCACATCTTTCACCAATGACCAACTTAAATAAGAAATATAAAATTTATATATTATATTATCTATATTATATTACATTTGATATCTATATATTAATTATTTAATTATGTATCTTCTTTTAAAATATATCAGGTAACTAGAGCAGTTTCAGTAAATTGCGCACTATCCTTAGTGTTGAGTAAATTACCCATTCTCAAGTAGTGATTTGGCTGAATTCTATCAAAATCATGTCCATATCACTCATCTTGGAGTAGTAATTTTTTAAATTCTCTTTTGAACCTCTTTCTACCGACAAATTCTCCATACTGCCAAAACTCTACATTTATAATCAAGTAACCGCAGCAGTTCAAAAAAAATGCATACTACCCTTGGTATCATGTGTAAATCACCCATTTTTAAATAGTAATTTTGCTAAACTCTCTTTAAGATCAGTATTTTCAGAGAAATTGTCAGTTGGTTTGACATTAAAAAATCCTAATTATTCATGTATGATCAGCATTGTACCTATTGATAGCAAGTAAAAACCAGATCTAGACTTTATGATGATGTTCTCCGCCTTGTAAATCGTTTCCAGCAATTGCATATCTATAAAATCAGACTTTGGATCATTTATACGTTCATATTTAACTTAGATCTGCAAGCTTGACGTGATCTACGGTTTGTACCAGCAAGCATAATTTATATCATTTGTTCAGACTTACTGTGTGATGCGTCTAAGGGGTTGTTTCAGTATTTTAAATTGATTATATGTCGATTTACTTTGATGTCCCGATTTGTTTTCATTTTAAAAAATCAAAGGAAAAAAACCAAGTACTACAAAATATTTAATTGGGGGCCTGGAAAACAAATATACAATGGTACCAATCAAATTCTGTAAAGTCATAAACAAATTTTGTTGTTTTGACAATATAAACAAAGAATCTCAAACCCAAAGCTTTTATTAATTTTTACAGCCATGCACAGAACATCTTAAATCGTTAGGCAAGTGAACTGTTTGACAGAATACCTGAAAAAAATGTCATCTCATGGACTGGAATGATTGCGGGATATGAACAAATTGGATTTGTTGAAACGGCTGTACAAACTTTCAAGCAAATGCAATTGGCATGTGTAAAGCCAAATTCCACAACCTTCGCCAGTATCCTCCCTACCTGTGCCAAAATGGGGGTTTTGGAGCAGGGTATGGACATCCATCAAAGCATCGTGGAAGGAGGATTTTTTTTAGATATTATAGTTGGAAATGCTTTGGTAGGCATGTGTGCAAAATAATGAGCATACTGCAGAACAAAATTGGGACTGCACATTGAATGACTACTGGATATACTAAACAGTGACTTAATTGATAAGTTGAATCCTCACCATATGGGCATCCAGATGTACTGCATTAGAACAAACAAACATTCAAATGTGAGACCAAAAACTGTCTTTAATAATTTAAAATGCCAGGCGATTAAACAGCTGAATATGCTACATCAGAAATTGAATATAAAGTCTCCTCGTAGTTCACAAAGGCAGTCATAAAATGAGCTGGTAGTCTTATATGGTTAGCCAAAAACAGGCATTACATATTACTCCACAACCACTGATGGATCCGAGCCCTCGAAAATTCAAAACATGAATGAACACACATCTTCTACCAGTAGACGGAGAGTATCTTGCATCTTCATTTTTTCTCTCGGAAACATCTTGCATCATCGTAACAAGTATGGCCAAAGTCTACCTCTTGGAAAAATCCTTAAAGATGGTTGTTTTAAAAGGTAGTCATTCATTGGCTTGCGGCTTTTTTATTTCATACAACATGAAATGTATTTCACTAAGTAGTGGTTTTGTCATCTCATATGATGTGCAAATCTAATATCAATATACTCCATGTATATTGAAAGATTTCAAGAAAATCCAAATCTAATATCAATATATTCCATGTAGGAAGTCCCAAGAAAACTATTGAGTCTCCTCATTTTTAGATAAAAGTACATTCACTATTGAGTATTCTCATTTTTAGATAGAGTACATTCATATCCTAAGAATCCATCAGTTGACTTACAACATTTTGGTCGCATTAAGAGGTTGTCAAAAAGGAAATTGACATAGAAAGTTGCATTAATGGATCATGTTTTCAAAACCTAAAAATTCAGTGATAGAAATGTACTGCACATGCAAGAAACAACTTGACAACATTGGTGATAGTTGTGAAGATGTTAATATTACAATGCATTGGTATTTATTCCCCAACACTCAAAAGTTGAAAACCAAATTGACGATAACCATATAGGAGAGAAGAAGTGTTCATAAGTTGTTGCAGCAGGAGGCAACTATCAATGAGAAGAAATATAAATATTGACAAAGCATATATAATATGTTTAATGGTATGATATAGCACACATAATATTTCAAATTTGCACCAACAATATATCTCAAGTTACATCCAAAATATAAAAAGACACAAAAATAACATGTATGTGATATTGTGGCCTGCAAATTCCTACAAGTGAAAATAATAGTGACCAATTATTTTATTATACATTATCATTAGTAACCGACAGTACAAACCCTACTTTGCATGTCATAGAGAAGAATTTGTGCCTTACAACATCCTGTAATCTTTTAACAGGGAAGAAGAATCTCACCTAACATCTTGAATTAGTTAGCTTAACAAATGCAGTCCAGGTTAACAGGTATCATATTTATGCAAAGATATCTTCATTTGCATGCCATTGTAACAATTATAGCAGTTCTGAAGGAATCCCCATTTAGCATCGATCCATCTTTGAAGGCAAAAACTTATATGTCCTTCAAATGTGGTCAAGATTCCCTTCCAGAATTTTCCAACAATTCAATTGGTTCAAAAGATCCAGATATAATTATTTGAAAGTTGCGGCCAGGTCAGGTAAGGTTTTCTTGCCTTCTTTTTTCTGTATTTCACATCTTAGAAAATTTGAATTTGATATCTGAATTAAGTATGTTAAAACAGGGTTTGGAATTTTTTTTTTTGGGACTGAGGAAAAAATTTGCATTTGCTTGTTGATTTCAAGTAACTGTTTTTAGTCAGACATGCAAAGGATTTCATTTTGATACCAGACAACTTGGTACACAACTTGGTACTGGGACGTCTCCAAAGCAACTAAAGATCCTGTTATTTTGGGTTCACATTAGATCGATAAATATGTACCTATGAACATTTTTTTAAGAATAATCTTGCCATTTGATTGACTATGATGGCACAGCCAAAGTGTGTAGCTAAAAAAGAAGCTGGATCTGCTACTGCTTACAAGGAAGCCCATTTCAGGGGAGTCAGAAAAAGGCCATGAGGAAGATTTGCTACAAAAATCAAAGATCCATGGAATAAAACCCGTGTATGGCTTGGGACATTTAATACACCAGAGGAAGCAGCGAGAGAATATGATACTGCAGCCAGAGTTCTCAGAGGTGTCAAGGCAAAGTGTAATTTTGCCTTCATTCCTTGTGATGATAGGAGTACAAAGTAGAGGGTTTTAGAAATAGTATTCATTTGAATACGAACATTGCCCAAGAGGCATTTAAGAAGAGGTATTTAGAAGGGAAAATCCCCGATGTATCAAGGAAACAAAAGCCATTCAAGAGAAGTTGTACAATTTCTGATCAAACTCGAATCGATATCTTCATTTAACATATAACAACCCAATTTTTTTAGAATTAAAAATGACAAATCCGGGTGTATAAGTTTCCTAAAAAGCTAATTGAAACTAGGGCAAGTGACTTACCTCAAGATTCCGCACAAATTGTGTCTGTATGTCAACGATGCTGAGGAGTCACAACTGTTGTTCTTTCAAAATTCTATTTTCTTGATAATAATACATTGAATTTAAACGATGAACTTTAAAACAAGCTCTAGACACTCAAAGTTTTAACCACCGCTTAAAAATATCTTTGACCGCCTTATCAACAATCCTGGTGGTATATGATTGGTGGCGGATAGATTTTTATAGCCAAAGCATACCCTAAAATACTTCCCACCATCTAGAATTGTTGCCCAACAAGCCCTGTTTCCCATTTTTGATGAGCAAGTGTTGAGATAGTCTAAAGAAGTAAACACCATGGTAGCTTCAGCTTCTTTCACAGTGGCTATTGCCCATGTTCATTTCAATACTATGCCACCATCCATAGAGCTGCCATTGGCAAAAGCCACATGTTCTCGTGCTTACATGCCCAGTGCCTGCGCCATGGAAGTTTCTTATTCCTATGCATACCTTGCAATTAGGCTGAGAGCTACGCTCAAAGTTTTAACCACTCAGTTCAAAACGACTATGCAATTATGCTGAGAGCTACGCCAAATATCGAGCTCTTTGTGTGGGGAAAGGTTTTAGCGGATATATCTAGTAACAAGCCCAAACGGGCACTGGAAAACCACATTAAGGCCAACACTAACGGTAAGTGAAGAATATGACGAACTGAATCTTAAAGCGCAACACATACGAATGCAAAGATAAATGAATACATTTTTAACTGATGAGATAAGCGGCAACTATCAAGAACTCTGTCTTTAGCAACTCTTCTGATTTCAACGGCGATCAGTTGTAAATAAAAATCCCATGAGAAAGCAGGCAGCGGCTATCCAGCCCCAGGAATGCACCGGGGCATGGATGTGCTGCATACCATGTACCATTAAACCAAGTACTGTCAGTGTCCTGTTTTTGATACTCGAGCAACAGATTCGTACAGCAAGCTTATATAAAATATAAACAACTCCTATTTTTTAATTTGATTTATATAAACAGCATTTTAAATTTTATATTTTAGATAAACAACTTCTTATAAACTTTTTATGTAAGCAACTTTGATTTTTATAAAAAAAAAAATCATTGTTATATATATATAAAATAAAAGAATATTTTAATGTTTAATAATTTTGAAAATGATTTAAACTAGCAATTGCATCTTGGTGTGCAATGGGTACGCTGAAGAGGTGTGAAGGTCAATTATTAAATAAATGGGTCTATTTTTGTTATTCTTTTATATTTTGTGTAGTGCATGAGGTCAATTGATAGGTCATCTAGCAAATGATGTTGTTTGTTCAATTGAGTTTTCAATGGAGAAGTGATAGCTTCAAATAAACTATGCATCCACTTACACGATCCAGACATGAATGAAACAAAATGATTCGTATTTCTAATAGAACACAATGATTGTTTTATTATTTTTAAAAATATGTTGATTTAAAACATAATATAATTAAATGAACTATCCACAATGTTCACTCGTTAAAAATGAAAAACTTTAAATTGATTCTTTACATATTTTAAGCAATTCTTGATTAAAAAATCCAATAACAATTAAGTATTTTTTCAAATTTACCACTTTTAGATGATAATTTACTATATATAATTATAAATCAAAATGTATATATAATTATAAATCAAAATGTATATATAATTATAAATCAAAATGTATATTTGTATAATGGTTGAATTTTCATATTTATGTGATTACTTTATGCAAATGATTCAATATATTTATATATCCATAAATGACATACTTTTGTGTAATATTGGTTTCATTCTTTTGACCTTCACATATCCCTATATACACACATTTGCATAAATTTATTTATATTTTATCTATTTCTACACATCCATCTATATAGACAATATTATTGGATCCTCCATGATTAAACATTCATCCCTTACAAATACTTTACCATTTCATCATCTTAGGTCATGTCTATGGGTGGAAGATTGACCACACATCTACAAATCTAACCCTAAATTTCTAAAATTCAAATTTTAAAATTGTCTTACTTTTGGCCATTACGCTAGCCCTTATGAGTTGACAAAGACATTAGTTTGCATTCATTATATCATCCATGCATCACATTTGATCATCTCATCCTAGAGCATTTAATGAGCAATGAAGTTAGGATAATGCTTTGGTTAGGTGCACTAAAGTGACTCAAAGTCTACATATTCGTAGTAGGGTGTGTTATTTGTTGATCATTTGCTTGATTGTAAAACTTATTTTCTAGGGTTTGATCCAAGAGAATATTTCTCTTAGTGATCTTGACAACCCACTTAAGCTATTCATAAATATTGTCAATATAGGTAGTAAAACAAATGGAGATTAATTAAATGAATCAAAGAGCAAGAGTGTAAAATTAACAAGATTAGATCCACACAATGAAAAATGAATTTATAGATGTAGAAGTGACCTAGAAGTAAAAACTTGACCAATGATAGAGTACATGTATAATACAAAATCTAAAGCAATGCATTGATAAAGAGGCCATGTTCTCAAATTTAATATAGGTAAAATTTAAAATCTTCATCAACTATTTATCATCTAACCTAGAGCTAAATACACCTTATCTACTTTACATTGATTTCCTTAGATTAAGATCTAATTTATAATTTCACATCCCCATAAAAAAAATCATAAGAAGTAACTTTATAAGCTAGTGTTTTTATATTCATTATATAGATCTAAGTGCTTGATTATTATGTATGTAAGAGAAATATATCTTAACCAAAATCTATGTTGAGACCAAATTTTACTATCAATGTAAAATTTAATTCATGAAGAATAAAAATGAAAACATAAGTACATAATTATAAGAAGTTACTATTAATTTTTAATTTATAATCTCTTTTTCATTTTCATTTTAATTTATTTTCTTAGTATTGCATTAGGGAAACTTATTCAGAACACTAAAGTTGAGAAGCGACCTAAAAGGCATCCACATATCAATATCAAATGCTAAAAGCTTAGAAAATAACATCTAAACTACAATTGTTCACTCTGTGGTTGTGAAGGAGAGAAGGGATGACAATAGCATCTCATGTGTATGCAAGATCAACATATTCAAACCTAGAAATATAGAAAGTTAGATGCCTACAATTATTCACTTTTCTATATATACTTTTGAAGATACTTGATAATTACAATTTCTAAAGTGAATGTAGTTAAATGTAACAGCCATTTTTTGAATTTAAATAACATGATAAATAACATGATCATATTATAATCAAATTTATTTGAGAAAGTTTAGACAAACCATTTCTTATAATCCAAATACTTTTTAAGTACCACTAAATATTATATCCTTAATGCTTATTTGGCTTCCTAGTTCTTGTTTTGGGAAAAAAGATTTCATAAGATATTATGATATCCAAAGCATTGCAATCAGGATCTCAAGGGCTTTATGTGTAATATTATAAAATAAAAGTGGAAAGCCTCGAGTTCTACAAATGTGAAACCCTTAAAACTTGAAGGCTTGTGGATTTTACAAAAGTGAAACCCTTAGTACAATGAGTATATGCACACACAATATTCAATGAAGTAAAACTATAGTTGGGATGCATCCCGTCTTGCAAAATGGTTCACGTGCCTTGACTATGCTTCTACATTATTAAGACTGTTCACGTACCTTGACTGGGATTCTATGAAACCACATTTCTTTAATGTAATATCCTAAAATGTCCTGAAGTGATCTCTGCACAATGCTTTCAATGATGGTTTTTTTCTTTTCTTCTCAACTTGAATATCCTTTCCCAAGAAAAATATGAAGTGGGCATTTGGAAATAGTTATTAGGAATGCCACGTCACTAAATGAACTGCATGGCTTCCACATGTGGAGTTGCATGTCTTGTTTGGTTCGATTCAATTCTAAAGCATTAAGACCTGCATTTTTCTCTTCACATTAATTTTTTAGACTAATATTTTGATGTATGCCCATGAGACCACCACCATTTTCTCATGAGTTTTTGAAGCCTTTTCTTCGAATCCATTTTTTATAAATTTTGCAACGAAGGCATCTACAGATCACATTTCTTTGATTAACTCTATCAAATATTCACATGCATTGTCCATGTTTTGCTTCATGGTTCACAGATAAATCTGGCGTGCCAAATGCTTCAGGTGCCCTATTTGTGATTCCAATGTTCATATGCTTCTATCGTAGTATTTCCATGTATAATACCTAACATGAATCCACATCCCAATTACCTTTTGCATATATAGACTGAAAGCATATATATTAAGCATAAGTTCTTAAGGGTTCTTAATTTTAATAACCTAGTTTGTATTTTTTGATGATCCTTCCTTATAGCAATGATCTTTACAACACCGCCTTAATTTGTAGGGGGTTTGAAGACAAATCTCTAGATAATGATGATACATTGTGTACCAGTGTACTTCTTTCCGTTGGGGCATTCGAAAAATTAGAATTTTTTTGAATTTTGATCGCGACAAGTTTATTCTTTGAACCAACACAACAAGTACATTACTTCAAAGAGGGGAAAAATGTAGACATGCAAAATTAGTATTATGCATATGCATCCGCTCATTCATAAATCAAATTTACATTCATCCGCTCACTAAATAAATTAAACACAACAAATCCATTCACTAGGTAAATCAGGTCTTTAGTCCTAAGGCTATTCATTTAATCAAATCAAAGGCTCACATCATCCTTTAATTAAATAAATCAAACTTTATTTAATTAAATCCCCAAATGCATATTTCATCCCTCTTTGATTTAAATAAATCCAAATACTTGAGTCAAATTGGTCAAAATCATCCTAATCACCATTAAGCTAATCTAATCTTGATTAAACTAACCTACCTGCCGATCACATCCTTTAGATAATCTCACTTGCACAAATAAATCAATTTATTGATTTATTAAATCCAACATTTTCCATCAACATGGAATCTTTGAGGAATATTCCATCAAGTTTGAATTCAAAGGCAAGTTGAAATGTACATCCAACAGGGCATTTAATAAGTCTTACATGTCTCTTACATGTCCCCTTGCCAAAGTCAAACTTAACATTAACTCTCATTTCAAATTTGAAATTTTCCCCCTCTTGGGCACATTTCCCAAATCTTGCACATGTATCAACCACTCACAAGATGACAAGTGGCCTCTTTTCATTGGCCTATTTTTAGTCCCACATTGGTCCCTTTTCAATACTCTTAGCATTTGAGAATCTACAAATAGAGGCTTCATTTTTTATCAAATCCTCCACAAATCTACAATCTTTCATGTAAAGTCACTCTCTTCAAGAGAACTGATTTTTCCCATCATCTTACTCCATCATCATCATTGGAATTATATCATTTAGCTTATCTATCAAGGATTGGGAAAGGGCTATTTTCAACAATAGCACCAATCCAATATGGGATAGGTTTGAACATGCTTAGTCTTTTGGTATTTCATCACTTTACTTATTTAGCATGATTCAATATCTCATATGGATGCTTGATTTGTTGTATTTAACTTGGAATTATTACTAATGTTCATTGAAGTTGAAATATTTGCAAGTTTAGTAGCCACATTTGGAGAGAGAAAGAGAATGAGATGTTTTTAACATGTTTTTCTTGTTGTTTTAATATCTTATTTAGCATATCTAACATGTTTCATTATTTCATAGGGATGTTGATTATTAGTTTGGTTTTAAAATGCTAACCATTGGAGATGTTTTTAATATGCTTAGAATAAAAAATCTATATTATCCTTCTAGTGCCCTTTTTTAATTTTTTATTCTAACACCTTTTATTTACACCACCACTTTCCTACTCCACTTTATACATTTTAATTTTCTTTCCCTTTATATATCTACTTTCTCTTTCTCTCTCCAAATGTGGCTATTAAACCTGCAAATATTTCAACTTCAATGAACATTAGTAATAATGCCAAGTTAAATACAACAAATCAAGCATCCATATGAGATATTGAATCATGCTAAATAAGTAAAGTGATGAAATACCAAAAGACTAAGCATGCTCAAACCTATCCCATATTGGATTGGTGCTATTGTTGAAAATAGCCCTTTCCTAATCCTTGATAGATAAGCTAAATGATATAATGCCAATGATGATGATGGAGTAAGAAGATGGGAAAAATCAGTTCTCTTGAAGAGAGTGACTTTACATGAAAGATTGTGGATTTGTGGAGGATTTGATCAAGAATGAAGCATCTATTTGTAGATTTTCAAATGCTAAGAGTGTTGAAAAGGGACCAATGTGGGACTAAAAATAGGCCAATGAAAAGAGGTCACTTGTCATCTTGTGAGTGGTTGATGCATGTGCAAGATTTGGGAAATGTGCCCAAGAGGGGGAAAATTTCAAATTTGAAATAAGAGTTAATGCTCAGTTTGACTTTGGAAAGGGGACATGTAAGAGACATGCAAGACTTATTAAATGCCCTGTTGGATGTACATTTCAACTTGCCTTTGAATTCAAACTTGATGGAATATTCCTCAAAGATTCCATGTTGATGGAAAATGTTGGATTTAATAAATCAATAAATTGATTTATTTGTACAAGTGGGATTATCTAGAGGATGTGATGGGCAGTTAGGTTAGTTTAATTAGGATTAGATTAGCTTAATGGTGATTAGGATGATTTTGACCAATTTGACTCAAGTATTTGGATTTATTTAAATAAAAGAGGGATGTAATATGCATTTGGGGATTTAATTAAATAAAGTTTGATTTATTTAATTAAAGGATGATGTGAGCATGTATGTGTGTGTATGAGTTGAAATCCAAATACTTGAGTCAAATTGGTCATAACTTATTAGCATGAATGATTGACATATCAGTGAGATTGGGTTTTCAATCAAGCCAATCTTACTGATATGTCAATCATTCATGCTAATAACTTATGGTGTGTGTGTGTGTGTGTAAGAAAATACATTATAAAAATAAAATTTAAATGATTTATAAATAAGGTTGAAAACACTAAGTTTAATATTAGTCTCCAAAACATACTATTCCTAAGTCCAGAAAAACCCTTAACAATTTGGGTTAGGGATAGGGATATGGTTAGGGTTTAATTAAGTTTATGATTAAATTAGGGTTAAGTTTAGAGTTCAATTAGGATTAGTGTTCATTTAAGGTTACAATTAGGGTTAGGTTTTGGGTTACTATTGTATGATTACGGCTTGATGTTAGGGTTACAATTGGGGTTTAAATAAAGTTACAATTATAGTTAGGTTTCAGGTTAAATGAGTTATGATTAGGAGTAGGGTGCAATTAGGGCTTAACTATGGTTCAATTAGGGTTTAATTAAGATTTGATTGTAGTTACTACAAATAGGATTCAATTAGGGTTGGGATTAGAATTAAAAAAGGGTTAATGTTCAATTAGATTTTATTATGATAAATGTTAGGATTCAATTAGGGTTAGGTTTTAGATAGGGTTAGGTATCAATTAGAGCGATGATTAGAATTAGAGTTCAATTAGGGTTAGAGCTAGGATTAGGTTTAGGGTTCAATTAGGGTTAGCATTCAATCAAGGTTTAATTAGGGTTAGGGTGCAATTTGGGTTATGGTTTTATGATAAAGGTTAGGGTTAGGGTTATAGTTGGGGTTCAAATAGGGGTACAATTAGAGTTAGACTTAGTATTCAATTATAGTTAAGATTGGGGGTCAATTAGGGTTACAATACAATTATAATTTTATTATAGTTAGGGTTTTTGATTAATGTAAGGGTTAGTTTTAGGGTTATGATCTAATTAGCTTTAGGATTAAATTACTGTTTGGAGTTAAGTTAGAGTTCAATTATAGTTAGGGTTATGGTTAAATTAGGCTTATAGTTTAATTAGTACTATGGTTAGAGTCCAATTATGGTTAGTGTTTAGTTATGGTTAAGGTTAGGGTTCAATAAGGGTTAGGTTTATGGTTAGGGTTTAATCATAGTTAGGCTACAATTATGTTTAGGATTTAATTAATTTTAAGATACATTAGTGTTCAAATAGGGCTAGAAATCACTTACACTTATGATTTATATATATTAATATTTAATATATGTATGCTACTTTTATATATATATATATATATATATATTATAAAAAATATAATTTAAATGATTTATAAATAACGTTGAAAACACTAAGTTTAATATTAGTCTTCAAAACATACTATTCCTAAGTCTAGAAAAACTCTTCCAAAATATTTGGATACACTAATACATATAGCACGTAATATTTGCATAGTGTTAATATATATTTTAATAATTTTGATTTGAATTGTGTTTGTATTTATAGTTAATAATAATATTTAAAAAAATATTAATATTGTCTTTATATTATTTGTATTTGTCTTTGTATATAATTTATTTATTTGTTGACTAAAATATTACTTTCCTCACTAATTAATTAAAATATTAAATATAAAAATAACTTAAAAATTATATCTAAATACAATTCAAATAATTAAAACTATCAAATAATTTAAGTCATTTTCAAAAATTATTAAACATAAAAATATTCTTTTATTATATATATATATATATATAACAATGTAAAAAAAATATATTATAAAAATCAAATTTAAATGATTTATAAATAACGTTGAAAACAACAAGTTTAATATTAGTCTCCAAAATATACTATTCCTAAGTCTAGAAAAAACCTTCCAAAATATTTGGATACACTAATACAGATACAGGTTATATATTTGCATAGTGTATATTTTTTTTTTTATAATTTTGATTTGAATTGTGTTTGTATTTATAGTTAATAATATTATGTTAAAAAATATTAATATTGTTTTTAAATTATTTATATATATATTTTTATATAATTTATTTATATGTTGACTAAAATCATTAATTAAAATATTAAATGTGAAAATAATTAAAAAAATAAATCTAAATACAATTCAAATAATATAAATTATCAAATAATTTTTTAAATCATTTTCAAAATTATTAAACATAAAAGTATTCTTTTATTTTATATATACATATATAACAATGAAATTTTTTTTTTATAAAAATCAAATTTAAAAAGTTGCTTACATAAAAAGTTTATAAAAAGTTGTTTATCTAAAATATAATTTTTTTTTTTTTTTTTTTATATAAATCAATCATTGGTATGAGTTTTCCACAGTCCATTGAAGATAGATAAAATGCTTTTGGATTTAGTTGTGTATATTTTTTTTCTCATCGACGTTTCAAATCACACTTAGTGATCCATCATCAGGAAGAGGACGAATGAAAAATAGGAGTGCAGAACAGCCTAATAATAGGTGGGGTGGAGAAGAGGAAAGAGAAAACAATGATGATATACACAGCTAAATCCTCTGATTAGGCTGATTTGCACTCCTATTTTTCATTCATCCTCTTCCTAATGATGGATCACTGAGTGTGATTCGAAACGTTGATGAGAAAAAAATATACACAGCTAAATCCAAAAGCATTTTATCTATATAAATCAAATTCAAAAATAGGAGTTGTTTATATTTTATATAAGCTTCTTGTACGAATTTGCTGCTCGAGTATCAAAAATAGGACGCTGACAGTACATGGATGGGCTGGATAGCCACTGCCAAATGAAAGTGGCAGAATCCAATGGTGAGGATGGAGCAGATGGTAGTGCACGCCTTCTCCCAAATTTGAGACCGTTGATAGAAAAAATCGGCTTGGAAAATTTCATTGAGGGAACGCCTTCGGCTTAATTACAACATTCTTCAATAGCTCTTCATAAACCGAATCAGATTTTGTAGCTGGCTTATATTATTTATCTTATGTAGAAAACTCTTCAAATCAAAAGTAGTAGCATATGTATGCAATGGAGGCCAAATATATGCGCGAAGATTAGTGAAAAGAGATGTTTTATAACATTTAAATATATAAATTTTATCATTTCCTAAAAATATTAGATTATACTTTAGTTTGAGTATTTTATTTAATATATATATTATTTATATTTTATTTTTTATAAAAATAAAAATATTTAAAATATTATTAAAATTTAATAAAAAATAAAAATTTCATTTTAATGTAAAAACATATATAAATATTTTAATATAAAAAATATTAAATTTCTTAAAATGTTGTTTATATTAAATTAATTTAAATTTTAAAATTTAATATCTTTAATATAAATTAATGTTTAAATTTTGATAAAATTAACTTTTATGTATAAATTTTTAATTTGATAAACAATATTCAAATGTTTAGAATAAAAATTTAAATTTAAATTTTTCTAATATAAAAGAATATAAAGCTTTTAAAGATATCGTCAGTTTAACTTTTATAAAAGTTTATATTTCAATAATTGAATACATTCAAAAATTTCTAAATATATTTTAAAATAGTTATTTTAAATATATTATGATAAAAATATATTATATACAAAAAATACATAATAAATAATTTATTTTCTTTAAATTGTACTCATTGTATTTTGAATATTTTTCTCTTGTTAATATATTAATTATGTTAATATTCTTAAGAAACTAATATTTAGTTTTGATAAAAATTTACCTTCTAATGATATTTAGTTATATACTAAAGACTTTTATTTATGTTCTTTAGGTTGATTAAATCAAATGTACACACAACACTTTTCTTTTTACTTACTTTTTTCTAAGTGTTTACATTGTCTTTATTGCCCTTTCACATCTTATCCTTATTTTTTCATCTTTGCCACATTTTTTTTCTATATTTTTCTTGTTTCCTTCTTTTCTATTTGTTATGCATCCATGGTTAATTTTATAATGATTTTTTTTTATAATTTTATGCCTATATACTCATGATCCAATCACTTGTAATACTCTATTCTACTTTGACTACTTGATGCTTATAACTATGACCTTTCCCTTTCACATCATATCCTTAGTTTTTCATCTTTGCCACATTTTTTTTCTATGTTTTCTTGTTTCCTTCTTTTATAATTGTTATGCATCTATGATTAATTTTATCGAAACCTACTATTGTGGAATCCGTGAACGAAATATTTCTTGTCAGAATCTTTGTATACCAGAATATTTGCTTTGACTAGTCGCCGAGATCTTATTGTTTTCTGATTGAAGAATGCCTAAAATTCAAATGAGCCACTGATTGATGAAATCTTGTCAAAATATTGAGTTGAAATTGTCAGATTTTGGAGAAATGGAGTCGACCGATTTTTCTGAAACACCTGATCGCCAGATGAATGAAGCCTGCCGGAATGTTGAAAATTGCCACCGAAGATTTGAATTTTCACCACCGATTAAAATAGATTGTCTCCAGTTATGAGTAAATGGAGCCTGTCGAGTTTTTATAGGCACCAATTCTTTTTACTAGCCGTATGATGTGGATGCTTGCTGATGTGGAAAGGAGAAGCCCGTGGGTGTGTGGGGTCTATGTGGGCAACGGAGAATACGTTCTTGTACCTGTGGGTACAAGTCTATAGATTTGTTGATGTACCAATCTACAACTGGAGGCTTTAAAAAAAGATTTTGAGTTTTTTTTTTTAATTTTTCGATTTTTGATTTATAAAACTTAAAAAAAAGCAAATACAATTTTTTTGATTTTTATAAACTCTTGTTTTTACAAAGAAAACCTACACATTTTGGTAGAATTTAAAAAATTCTTAAAAAATTTTCAAAATTTTTTCAACCGAAATAAAATACAATTTTTGAGAAATGAAATTTTCTTCCAAACTATAGAAATTTCCAGAAAATTGGAAAAATACCCAAATAGGTGAATTTATTTGATCTAGAGCTCTCGATGTTAGATTTCGATGAAACAAAAGCCTATCTTGATTAAAAACAGCCTTTTGAATCTGAATTTGAGGTCAAATCTGGTCTAGGATGCACCGAAATGTCAATGCTCCTTAGATTTTCCTCTTGACCACCTTCACACGAACTAAGATCTCCCAACAATGGTTATGCAAAGAACCTCCAACTACTCTGATACCATGCAAGAACTTATGAAAAGAAACAATAGGATCAAAAAGTGGACTTAGCTTCTTGCACACACCCCATAGGAGATGTTTATTAAGACAATTTCATGGTTTTGAGAATAAATATTTTGGGTTTGAGTTTCCTTTGTTAGAGATACTTACATCCATATGTATTTACATGGTACATATGTTTATTTGATCTATGAGATTAATTCATTGGGTGTTGTTGAGGATTTTTATTTGGAGTTGTGAAGGAGATTATACTTAACACATATTAGCACTTTGAGGTGTTGGTAGAAGGGCATGATATGATTTACATATTTTTTCTCTTAGTTATATGGCTACTTCTTGGAGGTTAAATGTTCATATTATTTGGGAGAGTTATGGTGACATGGTGTGAGAGGTAATGCAACTATTTGTGGTGCATGTGTGGGTCATTGTGATTGTTCTTGGTAGTACATGGTTTTGATTATTTTCCACACCTTGGTTTGAGTGTTGATTGGTAGAATTGATATTCCATGATCTATTTTTAGATAAATGACATTACCCATGCAGTGGGAGTTCCAAGATGTGTATGTTCTTCATTGATAGGTTTTATGCAGGGAGCTTGTGATTGTAATTTATGGGTTTGATATTTTCTTAGCATGAGTTTATTTATGTTGATACCTAGGAGGTATGGATGGTTGGATGTATTAGCATATTTTGTGGGTGTTATTTCTAGTCATGTGGGTTTTTACCTTTGACATCAACTTGGAGCTTTTTTTATCACCTAGATTTGATTCTTGTGTTATTTGGATTGGTCCATCTTCATCTTGGTTTGTTCATTTTCATCCATAGGTGACATGCTAGAGGATGAGAGTTCTTTCTTGAGATGGGGATCACCTTTGTTTTATTGCAAGTATCTTGATTGAGGATGAGAACATGCTAGAGATTCATGTGGTTTCATGTATGAATATGATAATGTGTTTCATTGACTAACCCTTATACAATGTATAAAACAAGTGGGAGAATCTTAGGAATAGGTTTTGTACACCTTGCATAACATGTATTATTTAATTATGTAAAATAAATAAATATTTAATTGTGGTACATCTAGGAGATGTGTTTAGCCACATTAGATATTTATTTGGTCCACTTTTAAAGTTGTATGCAAAGATTGGTTATTTTATGTGTGGGAAACATAAAATAGTTAATTAGGAAAAATATTTAATGTTGGATAATATTTGTCTTATATGATTAAACAAAAATCATTAATAGTCCATTGAAATGAAAATTCTTCCTCTTTTGATATTCAATTGATATAAAAGTAACTGCATATTACAACTGTGTCTAAAAATTATTAACTTAAAAATAACTATTTATCATGTATGCTAAAAAGTTTTAAATAAATATTATATTTGTTAAAAATAATTTAAAAATGACATCCATTTTATGTGTTTGAAATAATTTCAAAATAAATATTACATTTATAATAAATAAATAAACTATATTTCTACCTCAAAATATAGTTGAAAAATTGTTTCTACTTGTTTTCAAATTGTTGTGAAAATATTTCTTTATTTAATGCAATAAAATAAAATAAAAACAATTTCCCTTAGTATTATTTCAACCAAAATTATTTTGATTGAAACTTTCATTTTCCCTCTATAATTTTACCAAAACTATTTTGATTTCCCTTTTTTTACCAAAGCCATAAAATACCCTTCATAAACCTCACATATACATATAGAATTGAAAAAATAATTTTATATCTTTTTAATAAATTTATTTAATTTATTGCAATTATATATATTTGAATATAAGATTAGTTATAAATAAAAAAATGCTTATATAAATATATTTTTTAAATTAAATATCAACACACTAAGAGAGAATCGCTTTAATAGGATTGTTTTTTAATTATAAATTTTTTAAATAAAATCTAACATCCCATTAAAACTAAGATGTTTTGATTATTTGGGAAAAATAGGTTTTGAAGGGACCCGAAACTCTTTACAACTAAAGATACAAAATGCTGCTCAAAAGATATAACACTAAACTATTAACAACAAAGCACAAAAACAGATTAAAATCTAGATGTTTGACAAGTTAAAAAAATATTAAAAATAAATATTCATTAAAATCTAAATAAATAAATAAATGTTGTATTCTTTTTGTATCCCATCAATTCCATTTAATAAACAAAAAATAACAATTAATATTATTCTCTTAAATTTATAAAAAACTATTTTAAACTAATTTAAAAATGTTTGAAAACTGATAAACATAAACTACATTAATATATCTATATTACATTAATTTATATCATTTTAACAATACTAAAAATATTGGTCATTTTCTTTATAATGTGAATTACTGCTATGAGTCATCATTGTTCATATTTTATCCTCAAATCAGAAGTTATGTACATCCTTCTCCTACATTTAATTTTTAAAAATAACACTAATTACACATTAATCTTTTTTAATCACTTTAAATTAATATGGAGTAATTTATTTATATATATTTAAGTAACTTAAATTTACTATATATAAATATTTATTCCTTCATAACAATAGATCACTATTTTAAAATATTAAAATGTTTAAAACTTAAAAATAAATTTTACTTAAATTAAAATACTGAGAAAATATATTAAAAACAAAATACAATACAAAGAACAAAATATTTGATGTAAATTTTTTTTTTTTTTGAAAATTTAAAATATTATTAATGGTATCATAAATTAAAAATTGGAAAGACACAAATAATAATTAAGAGGTGAATTGTCACTAAAAATCTTTATTTATCTTGCAATTTTCTCTTATATTGTGGGGCAATGATTCTTCTAATTTTGAAGAACAACAATGCAATTTTAACTTCTTCAACTTTGAAAGATCTCCAAAACTTAATGGCCATTCTTCTAGGCTAGTACAATTTCTCAAATTTATTTTTTTCAAATTGCTTAGTTCACCAATTTTTAAAGGAAGTTCCTTCAACTTAGAGCAATTCCATATATCTAATACTTCTAATTTTGTTAGTTTTTCCACCCCATCGGGTAATCTTTCCATAGTTGAAATATCCCAAAATCTCAATCCTACAAGCGAAGAACCTTGAGTGTCCTTGGAAGGATTATTACAATATGCAATTCCACTTTCAGAAGAAATTACATTTCTAATATCCATTAAGCGCAGTGTTGGAGGAAGCTACACATTTTCACAACAATTATGGAAAGGATGTCAAATGTCATTATACAATCTAATTAAAACTATTTTAAATGATAAATATTTGCAGATCTTACCTTGTGAAAACTCATTCCTTGCGTGAATGGACCCCAATAGGAGGTGATATGCTCTAATTTCTCAAACTCCATCGGTAAATCTAGAATGTCACTGGGAAATCTGAGGCATCTGAGCTGTTTAAATGGTTTATCACATTTTCCCCTTAAAGTTATTTGTGATGTTTCTTCATAAAATAGCACTCTTAACGAATTACTCATAGACTTCAGATGATTTTCATTGATTTCTATTGGAGGATGATTTTCATTGATTTCTATTAGAGGCTGCTCAAATAATTCCGAAAAGTAGATGCCTTTTAAATTTTTGAGTTTCTGCACAAAAATAAATAAATATATTACTGTGATTGTGAATAATCTTCTTTAATATTAACCAAAGACATTGTAAGAATGGCATACCTCTTCATCTTTCAAACATTCTGATAAACTGTCAAGGTCTGTAATTCTATTTTGCTCTGACAATTTTTTCCCTCTTGCTCGAACTATGTCATGAACAGTCAAATCATCACATTTCTTGATGAATGATGCCTCTTCTAGAGCTCTCAACTCCTCCTCTCCAACAGAGCATGACACATATTTCCAGGTAAAAACATAAAGGAAGGACGTGATATCTAGAAAAGCCTCTTGAACAGGTGGTAATAATCTGCGGTATACAAAGTCAACCATTCGATCACTTATATCTTTCTCTTCCACCTTGTCTCCTTGTCTAAGCATCTCCAATACTATATTATTTCTACTACTACTATTTATTGCCAGTTGCGAACCAGCTAATTCCAACAGAAGCGGAACTCCACCACAGAGTTGAAGGAGGTCGTGAATATTCTTCTCATCGTTGTAGTCTGGGACTTTCTTCAACAAAAGTTCTCTGGCCTCTGTGTCTTCTAGAGGACTCACAGCATATTGTTGGCGTTGAATATTTTTGCTGATAAATGTGTCTGTCTCGTGAAGATTTCGAGTGGTGATAAGTATTCTGCTTTTGAGTGGAAGCCAACTGCCCAAGTCTGCAGGTACAAGTTCTTCGAGATCTGTACTTTTGAGACCATTATCAATGTACAGAAATAATGGTTGATTAGGATTCTGCATGGAAAGCGACCGGATCATTGCCCGACCTTGGTCACAGTTCTTCAACCTCACGTTCTGTTTGAACAAGTCATTCAAAATCTGTTCTTGGAGGGTTTTGAGATCATTCTTGGTACAATCTTGATCCATGTGAATTCTGCAACGCTTATGGCATTGGAGATTAATATGGTCATAAACGGCATCAGCCAATGTCGTTTTCCCAATCCCCCCGAAACCATGAACAACCACAACTCGTGGTGATGTATTTTGCGCACTCAAATCTAAAAGTTGGATCACTTGTTCTCGTGCACTCTCGATTCCAACTGTAAATTTTGTAAAAATACTCAATCAAAATTTGTGGCAAAACTCAAAGCATAACATAACAGTAAAAAGATCATTAGAATGGAAGAACATCTTACCTGCCCCTGGGTTTGCATAGCGTTCATATGATTGAGAAGCAATCTTTGGCAATCTTTTTTGTATGTCAATTATTCCCCACAATTGGAGATCATTGTACGAGCGATCTATTTTGAGTTGGAAAGCCTTTAAACTATCGGCATTCACTGAAGCAGTGAGAAACCTTCACACAATTCAAATATTTGGATTGCATGATTAAATGGACTTTTGCCTTTCTTACATTTATATAAAAATAAAAAACTTTCTCAACCTTTCAACTAAAATCTATATGTTTTAAAACATTATTATTAAAATATTTTGATTATTATAATCTTATATTTAAATTTGTCTATTTTTATCATACAATTATTTAGCACCAAATTATTTCTAACTCAATTTAGAATTTGACAATATGCAAACTGTTTATTTAATTTTTAAATTATATTTTACAATTTTAAAATTTGTTAAATTATATAACTTAACTTTTATATTTCTATATAATTATAACGGGGACATTATAGTTTATTCATAAATTATAAAAATTATTATAAAAAATATATTTTTTATGTTTTTTCATCTTTCTTTTATTCTATTTATTTTAAATTTTTTTGAAGTAATCGTTTGAAATATTATACTTTCAAAATTAAAAAGAATTAAATATTACATTGTAACCTATTAAAAATGTATTAAATTTTTTATTGTTATTTTAAAATCATAAGTAATTTGATTCTATTTCTTTTGTTTAATTAGTATTTAAAATATTTTGTTGATAAATAAAGATAAGCATAACATTTTATCCACTGTAAAAGTTTTGATATATAATTATTATTGAAATCAGAATTTACAATTCAAGTTATATGTTTCTTCAAACATTAAATTTAAAAACAAAAATTAAAAAATTATAATCATTCAGATTTTTACAAAAAATTGTTAAAAAAGATAAAATATTATTCAACACTCAAAATTTTCTTAAATTTTTAAATTTTTACATTCATATTTCTGCTCTAAATTTTTTACATATGTATTTTCATAGATTTCCTTATAATCAAAATATTTTAATGTAAATTATAAAAATTAATATATTTTAAAACAATACTTTATTTAAGATAGAATTTTATGTTCATATATTTAATATTTATAATTATAAAAACCTAATAAAAATATTTTTTTTAAATAAAAATAAAGCAATTTAATAAATTCTGATTTTCGTTGATCTTAAAAATTGAAAATATACGTTTAAGCATTTAAATAATTAAACTGTGGTGAAGAGCAGGGGTCAACGTGAAATTCCAGGCCTGCTTCTTATTATTTCAAGTCAAATAGAATTGACTTTTTTAATTTTTCCTAATTATACAGGCAGCTTCTCAAATAAAACTGCTAAAATAATTGAACTTACCTGAAAATTTTGGTGGTTACCATTTGGGAGATGCACATGCTGCATCCTACAACGATGCACTCCACTGCCTCCTCTAATTTTTGCTTCTGCTCTGCCATTTGCTCATCCAATTCCACAATTTGCTTTCCAAGATTAACCATGGCTTTCAAAATTTCGAGGCACTCTCTTTGATTGTTAGACATCTCACCATATCTCGCCAATACGAATCCCACCACCGAAAGTGCTGCCCCTACCCAATGAATTTTACCAGCGCCTTGGAGCAAATTTACGAGAATTTTCTGCGTCTCAGCACTTAAGCCATCTATGGAATTTTTCTGTATGGAGAAATCCATGATATGTAAGCAAGCTATTACAATCAACATCCATTTAATTTATAATTTATTTCCTAAAATGTGTAGAGTTACAGCCACCCATTAATTTATAACTGACTAGAGTTGAATCACATTGGAATTTGAGCACAAGTTGATTTTAGAGTTCCGAAATGGAAACTTTACCTCCTGAGGAAGTTTGCTAATGTGTTTATCTACAAACTCCAGAAATGTTTGGCCATCCTGGATATAAGTTACTTCTGAACTGGATCCTTCTTCACTCTTCTCTCCCGACTGCATTGGATAACAATAAATTTACACTCAATATAGCCTAACTAGAATAGATTATGGAAGCAAAGTTTAGGTAACTAAAATTGTTGAGAAGCAAAAGATATTCTAAAATTAGAATTGCAGAAATTCCTATTATACAAAACATATGTGCAGATAACTTACAGCCTTCTTCAATAGCTTTTCGATAAACCGAATCAGATTTTGTAGCTGGCTTATATCATTGAAGTTACGCTGAAAACTCTCCAAATCAAAAGTAATGGCAGTAGAAGGCCCAGCATTGGGTGGTTGTTGAGAAGGCTGAGAAGATGGTGAAGGGGTGGAAGGTCCAGCAATGGCTGGTTGTTGAGAAGGTTGAGAAGACGATGTAGCAGTAGAAGGCACAGCATTGGCTGATTGTTGAGAAGGTTGAGAAGATGGTGAGGGTGTGGAAGGTCCAGCAATGGTTTCCTTCAGAGGAGGTGAAGAGGATGAGAAGCAACTGCAGGAAAAGCAGCATGAAGGAAAACAAAACTTGCCCATTACTAACAGTGGGAAAATAACACAGAGAAGAAAGAAAATAAAAAGCAACTTTGTCTTCTTCTTTCTCCAGAGGCAAGATGATCACTCACTAGGCTCGTCTAGCATTTATAATTGCAAGTTATGATCATGGGAGGCATTTTCCACTAACTTTCAATGTGGGGCACGGTTGAAAAGATAGATTTGCAAGACAGCTGTTATTCACCATGGTGAACATGAACACAGACGTTTTCTAGGTGGAAAAAGGAGCCTAGGAAACTTCGTGTGAGCCCCAAATGTCCAATAATATAGGGTTGTACGTCAACAGCAAGAAAAGAGGAGAAATGTTGTCCCTCGTTCATTGGCTCACCTTTGTGATAGTGGAAACAGGATCGAATAATTATAATTCGGCCAGCTTAGAAAGCTGACTGAACGGATTTAAAAAATCTTCAAAAGCAAGATTTGATAAAGAGATATCCCATAAAGTATGCCTCTGGTCAAAAAGCATAGGAAAATGTTCATTAAATATATTTTAGCTTTCAGGCCTGGCCCTCTAATAGAAAATGAGATTCAGAGTTCAATCATCGATTAAAGGAAATCCTATGTATTCCTTTTCAAATAGTGGCATTCCATTCATATGATTTTATAAAATTTATTTTAACTGTGACGTGGTAGAATTACATTCAAGCATTACATGTTCGGCAATAAAATTTGTTTGTATGAATAAATAGTTTAAAAGCTTAATATTAATAGAATCATTGCATCTAGTAAAATATTATCAATTGTTACATTTTTCTAAATAAAAAATGATCAATTAAATTATTTGAAATATTGTTCTTTTATAAGTGTTATGAGATCATGTCAAGTGGTATGTCCATATTAGTAATTGAACATATAGCCCTATAGTGAATTATAGATGGCACATTATCACCATCGATTAAGTGGATTTGCAATGAATTAAAAAGAAAAAATGGATCTTTCTTGCCTAGGTTAATCTACCTTTTGTGACTAGTTTTATGCATTTTGACCTACTTAATTAGTTACACAACATAGCATCTACAAGGCAAGATTGATCAACTAAGGATATCTTGAGACATGCTTATATCTTACTGAGTCATATGATAGGATGCACTATGATATGAAAAACCATGATGACATTATTTTCATGTGTTGTACAAGAAAAAACACTAAAGCAAGCATAAGATGTGATGCACCATGATATAGAAAAAGTATGATAACAATTTAATTATTAATTATGAAGATATAACGGTAGATTAGAATGATATTAATCAATTAACATAGTGTAATTAATTAATTAACATATATTAATAACAACAATTTAATTATTAATTATGAAGATATATTGGTAGGTTAAAATGATATTTAATCAATTAACATAGTGTAATTAATTGATTAACATATATTTAATGAAGAAATAAGTAACTAATTAATGATAATTCATTAGCTAATGGAATGTGATGGGATAGATGGTGTAATTAATTAGTTAATCAATGTGATGACATATAGAGTGAATTAGCTAGGATGAATTAATGTGTGGGATTAATGATAGAAGGTAGTGGAATTATGAGGATAAAATCTAGGTGTACACAATACATATAGTATAATTGAAATATCCTTTATTAGGGGGTCTCACTAATAAAGTTGGTGTGGGAAGCCTTTGGGGTTTAGATGTGTAACTTCTTTTAAAACTAAGCTTTCTATACGATGACATATTTGTCACAACTCATCTAAGATTTTTGTGTCAAGGTTTTAATGTATGGGGGGGAATCGAAACTAGTTTTGACTTAGATGTAGGTGTAGGTAGTTTCTTTGGTTGATGAAGTAGAAATAGTAAATGTATATAAAAATGTAGCCAAAAAAGTATGTACATAGGATACCTGGTGAAAATAAGAAGGTAGCTGAATTATTCTAGTGAATGTAAGGGAGTATAAAAATATAAATTTGAGGGGTAGAAATGGAGCTAGAGTTTACTAATATTAATACTCTATAAATGCATGAACTATGCCATTCGTTTATAAAGTGAATTCCTCAAGCTACCCAACACCTTACTTCCCTAACCTAGTCCTTTTCATCCTACCCTTAGTTTTTCATCCAATTGTACCCTTTCATCATTTTTCCTTCACCATCCCATAGTTTAGATCACTATACTTCCTTTCTTCCATGTGATCCACCTTTGCCTACTAGTTCCCCAACTTTTCCATACCTAGCCTATCCATCTAATATCTTCTTATTTATCAATAATATTATAAGTTGGTTTTTAGTTCATGCCCCATTTTAATTTTTGGTCTCAACCCCTACATCCTAGTATAGTATTTCCCCTTCATCATGGTCACAATCTTAATTCCTCTATGGCCCATATTCCTTCGCTTTCACCACTTTTGACATCATTATTGATTTCTATAATGGAGATGATTTTTTTATCTATGAAACAAGTAGATATATATGCAATAACTCCTTAAGATCATCAAGTCCAATTGTAAATGGAAAATTTGTTACTTGCCATATCTTTTGGACTTGAGATGTTATAAAATATGAACATACTACACACATGAATTCACTCTCTCCGAGTGTCTTCCATTCTTCTTTCATTTTTCTAGATGCATCCAATTTTATTGTATTTGTAGTAACTTCATCCCTCTCCATTGAGCCACCTATTCATCCCTCAACCCTCATGTTTTTTTATATTCTCATTGCTTCCACTCTAACCTTGCCTCTCGTATTAGTATCACTCTCCCCAACTCTCAATCATAGGTTGCACATGGTCTCATTCAGCTGTGGATTCTTCTCCCAGATCCTCCTTTAACCTCATTGCCTCCGTGGTCCTTACCTCCTCCCCTACGTCTATGCCACAATCCTTTGGCTCTCTCCTTCCACCTTTCCCACCTCCTTAATTTCAGTCCTCTTAAAGATTCCACCATGCCCCATGTTCTACATCATCTTTACCATTTGCGTGAATCGGTCGAGACCCACAGAACCAAAATTTGCAGCACAGCTGTTTTCACCATGGTGGAAAGATCAAAAAAGTTTGCTAGCTTAAAAGTGGGGAGCCAAAACATGGAATAAGGTAGGGCTGTAACTCAACGGCTATAAAAGATGATTATGGTTGGCCCCATTCACTAGCCCGCCCTGTCTAAAGTAGGCTTTGATGAAGACATATATCATAAAGTATTGCTCTAGTTAAAAAACACAGGAATATATCTTGTCTTTGAGCCTTTTAGCTTTCCAGGCCGGCCATTTGGCTATAAAATAATTTCTCTAAGAAATAGGTTGATTTAACAATTTAACCATCAATCCACAAGGTGCACTGCAATCAGTGGAGGTTTAAAAAAAATTCATGACACGTGGTGAAATATTATTGGTTCCATATTTTTAAAAGTTAGAAAGTGGACCAACACTAAATTATCACAAATATTTCTAACCATTGATTTACTTGACAGCTGCTCAAGATCATGCCAAGTGGCGAATTGGACATCATCAGTAAGTCCATATCCGCCATTCCGACGCGTGGATGTCTATACATTGAAATTAGCGTAACACATAAAATTTTAGGGCGGAATGACCGTCCATGTGTTCTTACATTACTCCCAGATTGTGCCACGTGGATTTACAATGTATTCAGATATTTTATGCCTGATTGACTTTACCTTCTGTAACCGGTTCTATATTCTTTTTCACTTGTTTAACTGGTGACTGTTCAACATAACGTAGCATCTACGAATCAGGAGTGACCGGCTGAGGATATCTTGGGATCCCATTTCCCTGAGCGTCGCGAAGTATGACGGGAAATCGGGGCCTAAAGTTTAACGACGCTAATTGTATTAAACTGGGACTAAGCCTAAATTTGACGGCCATATGGCCGTATTTACACATTTTTCATGTAAAATACAATCAAAATATTAGAAGGCTCTCTATCACATGAAAGGGGATATTTTTAGCAGAATATCAAAAAGGCTTGAATATTGATTTAGTATATTATTTTTTTATTTAAATAATATATTTCTTTACATTTAAAGGGAAAACAAATAATTTTTACAAAAAAATTGTTTATTTTTATATTGAATAAAAGCATTACAAGAATGAAGTTACCATTAGTTAGCTGAAAAAAATTATACAATGAATAAAAACACAGTTATAGAGGCTGCAAGTAAAAAAAAAAACTTACATAAACTGCAAACCAGTTTTACATTGGCTAAGCTTGATGTTGAGCTGAAACTTCAAGACTTGTTCCTTAACTTGTTGAAGCTGATCCATGACTCTAGCATTTTTCTTGCACAAAACTTGGAGCTATGAAAATATGAAAAACACCTAAAAAAATATGGCAAAGTAAAGTCTTGCCAATTACCTAATGATAGTTGCTACAAAATACAAAAGCACATCTATTTTTCCATATATGCTTTAAAATAACTTGTCTAATAGAATTAGCAATAATGTCATTTCACATGCCAAAATCAAAAGTTGCTTCCTTACAATTTAAATCATGATTAAAAATTGCAGAGAAGTCTCTAAATAGAGCAAATAATTGTTTCTTGACATATATGCAATCCAAAAAGATATGTTTTATATTTTCAACAGTTTTGCAAAAAAACACTTCCCTGGTTGAACCATAATACATTTCAGCCTATTTCCAACAAGTAGCTTACATTATAGAATTTTTCAAGCTAGAACTTGAATATCAAAATCAACTTTAGATTTCCAAATTTGAGCACTCAATTTGGACCAAAATTTATATCTAAATATGCATTTCCACTTTCGCTTTAGATGAGGAGTAAGAGGCCAACTAGAAAGGATTGATAAATAAACATTCTTTAGAGGAAAATGATTAAAATGACTAAAGGATTTCCATTTCCAGTCCTTACAAAATTACACATTCTTGGAGTACAAAGTTTCATAGATAGATCAATAAGAACTAATGATTGAACAAAAAGAAAGAATTGCTTATACACTTTTTACTCAACCCAAACTATTCCTTAATACTCGTCCATGGGGACCAATCATAAATATTAAAGTCCCAAATGTTTTTAAATTAATGAACCCCTTTTAAAAAAAGATAATAAGTATTTTTTGGAAAGCTAATAGCTAATGGTTGATCATGATAGTTTATCAAATTATTCCACCACATTGAAGTTGAAGCAAAGCTGAAACCATGCCACAATGAAGACTCATTCCATTTAAAAAAATTACATTCTTTGCCACACTTTCCAAATAGATTGAAGAGGAAATGGATCTCTGATTTTAAAAAAGAGACAAACATATTTTATATAACCAATTAACATCTTGCCACTTCTTTTTAATTGACGCTTCCATGATTCAATGATAAACTAAGATTTTCTATGGCTCATCTCCATTAGTAGTTCTAATGATCCATTTAGTAGTAAGACAGAGTCCTTGGATTTTAAGATCAATAAGTCAAAGGCTTCCCTTACATCCTGGTTGAATGCAATGAAAACAATATAAAGCAAAAAATTTAGCATTACAATCTCATTTTGACCACAATTTTTTTGAATGATTTTCTTCAACTTTTCATAACCTTGCTTGGATGGTATCCAATAGGATGGGTAGTACATATGGGTAGTAATGAATATTCTATTAGAAACTTGAATTTTTCTAGCTAGGGATAATAATTTGTTGCTCCAATTAAATAGCTTATTCTTAATTCTATTTAAAAACCAACCCCACATATTAGAAAGAGAGACCCCCGACCCAAAAGGAATGCCTAGATATCTAGGTGTCTCCTTGTATTTGATTTGTTTTCAATCTTTGAGAATCTAGTGACGGATAGGACCAAGCTGAAACTTAAAAAATTTAGTCTTGTTATGAGCTAGAATTGAGAACCTAAAATAGCACAACTATACAAGTTCAAAATATCCTTGAGGTATTGTTTAATTCTTCTTCAATATTTTACAAGAACATCATACTATCATCAGAAAAATCGGAGTTAATAACCACCCTACTTTGAGGAATATAAATGCCTTTAATAAACTTCATCTAGTTAGCTCATTGGAGAAGATATACCCAAGGCACCTGCAACAAGAATGCACAAAAAGGAAGCTAGAGGGCAACCCTACCTTATAGAGCATTGTAGCTCAAAGGAATTTGACATAGTTTTATTTTTTAGGATTAAGCAATCATGCACCTTGTAAATCCTATGTCATGGTTCCAACAACCTTAGAAAGTTTCTATAGGCACTTAGGGTGTATTGGATTTTTTTTTTTTTTTTAATATTAATTCTCGCCATTATTTGTAATATATTCATAAGGGGTGATGGATCCACTAGCAGTAGAAAGGTGAGTTGTGGACAAAAAATATTAAATATTATTTTTCTCACATGTGAATGCCTAAAATGGGATAATAAAAGATAAGGAAAAGGATAAATAAGTGACTATTGTTATTTTCTAAGTGAGACATTGGAAAGAGGAAACATGTGTCTCTTCGTATTCCATTATTTATTGAATTTAATGTAATGTTTACCTTCTATATTTGGGCACCCAAGTTGGAGGGAAAGTATTAGAGCCAAAACTAGTGTCTTCCTTCATTCTGATGTACATTCAAAGGGTTGGGGGCATTTGGAATGAAGGGTCATATTTGGGAGCCTTGTATGGGGCTTAAGATGTCTTCACAAATCTATAAATTCAATCTCTTGGTTGCAGAACATATGAGAAATAGTTGGATGTAGAGTTTTATTGCAGATACAAGGAGAGGTTGAGACATAAGGAGGTTGTTTGAAGGTGCATAGGTGTTACCATGGTGGGGGAAAAGAGGAGAATGAAAGTGATTGTATCATAATCTTATTTTTTGAAGATAATGCATACTTGGTCTCTCTTCTCTGTGGGGTTTTTACCGCAAGGGTTTCTCCATGTAAATCCTATTTTATGTGATGCTCTTGTGTTGTTGATTTGTGAATCATTGTTGCTATCTTATGGTGATATTATTTATTTATTGTTGTTATAAGTTCACATAAGGTACTATTTATAAGCATGTTATGTTATTTGATTTTTAGCATAAAAAATAGATGGATCTAACCATGTTAATTCCATATTAAGGAAACTCAATTTTTAGATTTGCATATAAGTTTCATGTTTTCATGTTGTTGTAATCCAAACTTTGTATCTCATCTATTGAAGTCATATTTGGACAGATATTGAATTTACCAAAAATTGGTATTGAACTTGTTTATTTTTTTATCATTATTCATAATAATATGGGCATTGACATACTTGAACAAAATTATAATTAACTAGTACTTCTAGTATGTCATGTCCTCATAATTCATCTTGCATTCTTTTATTTCTTTCCTCTAGTATGTGCTTGTATAATTCACTTTGTATATGTCTTTTAATTCACATTCAAGATTTCAACCTTTATCCTCTGGTGTCTTTACTCGCAACTATCTCTTATATGAACTTTTCTCTTCATGTTTGAATTTAATATCCTCCTCTTATCTTATTAGCAGCTTGTATCCTCATTACATGAAAACATTTTAAATTTGCATTTAGATTCTAATTGCCACATTATATGGCACTACCAAATTGCAACCTTTATATCTTTTTCTATCGACTTCCCCTCTTTTTTTTCTCCCTCTATCTCTTTTTCTTTGCAACTCCTCTCTTTTTCCTAGCTGCATAGACCCCTCTTCTTTTCTTTTTTTTGTTTTTCTCACATCAATATTTCCCCAATGTGGAATGAACCACTCTCACACCTATTCTTTCTCCAACACAACTCCCTATTTTTATATAGTGTGACTTTCACTATCTCCTCTTTTATTGTTTTTTTATTATTAATTTTATCTTTAAAATTTTGCAACCTCCTTCATTCTAGCCGCAACTTCTCTAATTCCCTTTCTTGCACTCACTCTCCCTTCTTCTCTTATATTTTTTTATCTTCTAGGGTTGTGCCCCCTTGGATTCTCCTCTATTATTTGCATTATACTAATTTGTTGAAAAATGTCACTCTATGGTTTATGACATGGAACAACAATTTTTCTCCAAATATCATTTAAGGAAACCCTAAAATCTCTATCCAAGGATGGAATGAGGGAAAGAGATCTACAATAAGGTGTCCTATGGTATGATTAAAGACAATAAGAGTGTTCACCACCAAACTAGGGCTTAGAAAGACAAGAAATGAATGTAACATGCAAAGTACCATGCATGTTACATTCATTTCTTAGGCCCCGAAACTTAGCTAGGACTCATATGACCAAGGTGGTGTATGAGTCCCAAACCACTAAATCTGGGTCATACAATCCAAAATCACATGAATTATGATTGATTAATTGTAAATGTTAGGATTCCCTCTAGTAAAATACATTTAATAAAGTTTGTGAATGCAAAATATGACCAATTAAGGCATAAATAAGCCCAATTAATTAATGAAGCCTTAGATTAGTACGAAAGTGTTAGAATACACTTTACAACACCCTAAATAATTCACTATTAGGTCCATTTAGTTTACAAGAGCCCTAAATTTAATGTGAAGGTATAAATGAATACACTTTACAACACTAAATTAAGGAAAATTTAGGCTTATTTAGCTTAAAAAAGGACCCTAAACCCAATGTGAATGTGTAAAAATCATTACAACACTAGATCAAGGTGACATTAGGTTCATTTTAACATCAATTATTCCCAAATTAGGTGTAAAATGTAAACAATGACATTTTTCTACACTACATTTAGCCCCCACTTTAGTGAGAGGAGGAACTTGCTTCAAACTCACACTAAAGTAGACATTCAAGAGGGGTTCGAGTGTACCAACTACCAATGTAGATGGAAAAGGATGACAAGGATCAAAGGAGGTTGTGCAAGCCCCTAGGATTTAAGATCCTACGTCAAACCAAGATAAGAATAAAAGGACACACACAAGGTGTATTATATGCAATAGCAAGACAAGATGCATGAACATATGATGTCAAAGATATAAAGATGAAATAAAAAGAAAGAAAAGGTGGATCAAGCTTCAACCGTTTGTCCCACACATTATCGATCATATCTAGGTTGTTTGTCCAAAAATGCATTCTCACTCTGAGGAAACGAAACTTTAGGTTGTTTGCTTGGTGAGTATCCAAAGGTTGGCTTAGTGAGAAAGTCATTCATCTATATCATCTTCTCGTTGTATAATGAGACATTCATGCCCACATTTAGGCTTCTCATCATTCACTAACCATACCAAAGCTATACCTCCTAATGACTTTGACAAGGTGCCACATAATATGAACAACATGATCCATGAGGAAAGAAAAAAATTGTATGCTTGAAACCTATGAATAAATAGGATGGCGCCATAGGCAAGCAAAGTGTGTTATGCAATGTGGCCATATAATAGATTTTGTAAATGCGAAATAGTGTAAGGTAGTTCAAAGGGATTTTTCTTGGTTCATGTAAGGTATCTTCTTAGGGAAAATTATGTCTAATGTCTCCAAGAGAGGAAAAATAAAAGAAATATCATACTCTCAGAGGATATCAAGTGCACAATGATACCACCAAGAGTAGGACACATTGGAAAAATAAAGAAAATATCATAGTGAAATATAAGTGTTGATGTATGCCCCCACTTTAAAGTGATTGAGAATAACACCATTGCTATGAGAAATTGCTTTAAAGTAGAAGATGTGAGAGCTTATTCGAAAAGCCCTATGCCAAGTAATATGTTTCTAATAAGCTATGTCATGAAAAGGAAAGGAGGGGTTGCCCCAAAAATGTTTAACTCAGTACATCACATGCGAGCCAACTTAAGGCATGTTGTCCACATCCCAAGCTTGCTCTTATATGTACATGAAAGGTGGTTAACTAGCCAAAAGAGACAATGAAAAATTATATACGAGGACAAGGCTACCTAACCTCTTTCCCTCACTTAGTGCAGGACAAAGATGAGCTGAGATGAATGATGAGAAACTTGAAAATTAGTATCAATTAGAGGAATTAGGTGCCCCAACATAAGTAAGAGCACCACACTCCTTAAGATGTTGAATTCTATCGCTTAAATCCTTACATTCATTAGTAGAATGACCATGAACTCTATGATATGCACAAAATGAAATTTTGTAGTAAAATTAAATATTTTGTGTTCTTGGAGGGAGAGATAACAAATGATCTTGGACGAGTCTTGACAAGATACCCTCTTGATCAATGGAAGAATATTTTCCTCCATTTTGCAACAAATATATCTCTTGCTTAGTATTAGGTGTTAGACTTACACAAGACTCTTTAGGTTGTGAAATTTTGTACTCTCCTTTACAAGAGGGTGTAAAACCCATTGAATTCAAATCGCAAGTGTTTTGGGTGATGACATTAATGTTAAGTGAGGATTTTGTTGTTTCTTTTCTATCTTTCAAAGGACAATACTCAAGACCACTAGTGTCTATTATTTTAGGATGCACTAATGTTAAAATTGACTTAGAAGAATCTTTTGTAAGAGTGTTGATATTGAGTGAAGGATTGCTTGTTTCTTTCAAAGAACAATAACCAAGACCACTAGTCTTTTCTTATGTGTTAGGCTCTATAGGGACACAAATACCTTGTTCTCTAGCACCACATCCTTATAACCGAGTTGTTTCATAAGGTCATAATCTCTTCCATAAAGCTTTTTCATTACTTTTGGATTTGATGGTTGTTCATATTCAAGTTCATCAAAAAAATTTGTGTAGTTTTCTCTTCTTCTAAATTTTTTTGTGTAATTTTCTTCTTCTTCATAAGTTCATAACCTCTTCCATAAATATTTTGCATTGCTTTTAGATTTGGTGGTCGTTCATTGTCAAGTTCATCAAAGTTTATTGTGTAATTTGCTTCTTCTTCATCAAAGTGGATTATTTTGAAGGGTCTTCCAAATTTTTTGTTGACATTAAACTTCCTTTTCTTTTCCATTTTCAGAGTCTTTGTTTATGATCTTGTATTCTCCCATGGATGATGTGAAATCTAAGGAAACCCAACCATCTTCTAATTGCTTCATGGCTTCCTCAATGTATTTTTCTTTGTCTTTCAGTTGCACAGGTTCTACTTGTGTAGTTGGTGTCAATGTTTTCAAAGGATTTTCCTTGTTTTTCTCAATGTTTAAACAACTATTTGGTTCAAGATCAGCTTTGAGTATGTACACATTGTTGTTGTAGATGTTGGCTTGCTACAATGATTTAACAACTAGGCCTTTACAACTGTGATTCAAAGATTGGACATCTAACCTGAATAGCTATTTCAATCATCATGAAAGTGCATTTAACTTGTTAACCCGGGGACATGAAATTGAAATGGGTCAATACAATATGTGCACTAGGAACCCAAAGTAACCATTTTCATTCTACAACTAAGAAAGACACAATGTTGAAAGTAAATTGCTTGGAAAGGAATAACATAAATGCTAAACATCAACCAACAACTATACTAAGCTGAAATGCATGATAGAAATGAAAATCTAAGCAAACAAAAAAGAAACTAAATTCTAAAATTTGTGGTACCAAGGCTGTCATATTATCCACTTTTTCCTTTAGAGCTGTAATTTCCTCATTCTTTTCTTCAATGACTTCATCTCTCTTTTGAATTTCCTTTTTTAGCCTTTGTTTCTCCTCTTTCCATTCCTCCTCCCTCCTTCGTATCTCTTTCAATAAGTTCAAATTTTTTGTGTGTATAGTAAAATCAGGAGGGTTATGAATTCCTACCAATATTTTTGATGATGCTTTCTCTCCATATAGTACTAACTGCAAGGATTTAGGCTATCGAGTTAATTCTGGCTACAGGGGTACTGATTGTTCTCCCAATTCTTGTTGTAGGGCCTCTTGTTCTTGTTCTTGTTGTTGCTATAGGAAATCCTACTCTTGTTCTTGTTCTTGCTATAGGAACTCCTGATTTTCCTCAAACCCTTGATTTTCAACTTGTTCTGCAATGTCAACAAGATCAACTAGTGTTATGTTTATTGCTCTCTCAAATATGTCCTCTTCCTCTACATTCACCTACCCAATTAGAGATTTTGTGTCCTCCTGTGGTGTTTTTCTACACTTAGGGCTTTCTTGTGGAGGCATATCAAAGGCTGGCTTGGCTAGTCTTGATTTTCGAGGAGGGCTCTCATGTTTTTCTTTAGCTGCAAGATGAATAGTGTCAACCTTTCTCTTCTTAGAGCTTGGCACCTCTTTTTCTGCCAACTATTTTTTAGCTTTCCCTTTTCTTGTTTTTGCAACTTTCTTCTATGCCCTAGTTCTTATTAAGGTGCTAAGAGGAAAATTAACATTAGAATATGAGGAAGAGATTTCTTTTTTCTGAGTGCTCTGTTTCAGAAGAACTAATCTCTATGGTTTGCTCTACTACAGGAGGATTTATACTAGGGCCTGTGCCAGAGGTTGAAGCACTAAGAGTGGCTTCAACCATGCTCAATCTCCTACTAGACCTATGAGTTTGAGGTAAAACCCTAGGTCACAAGTGCTTAGGTCTAATTTGATCAATTTTTATGAATTCTTCCTAGGTCATTCCAGACATATCATGCATAGACTTCTCAACTAACAATTTAATTAGATAATGGTCTGAAACAAAAATTTCCCTACCTTTTTGAGTCTCGGCCACCATGATTGAAAGAAGGTTGTATAGCATGTTCAACACATTCATCCTCCTCCCATGCCTCATGTGATTCAAAAGTTTGAAGTGCATGAAATGTAGACTCAATATCACAAGTGATGTATCTTATGACATAAATAGCTACCTACTTCCATGGGTTGGGCAGAGAGTTTCTCTTCACACCTTGTTTTTCCACATTTATTGGAGGGTCACCATGTTGTGTAAATTCAACCCTAGCTGACCTAGCGTCTCTGGAAGCAGGGTAATGTTCACCATTAGTAGGTAACCATGTAACTGCTACAATCCTTTCTTCAGTCGCATGACCTCTAGCCCTTTTACCGTGGCCTTCCCTTTAGAAAATGTTTGGGTGAATTCTAGTGCAATTTCTTCATCAAAACCATCCAACTTCAAGAAGTAGTCTAACCACCCACATTTTCTGAATTCAGCCAGCCAGGTGCATCCTGTAGTAATACATCATGCACTGTGGGTTCATTTCAAATTAACCCACCTCCCATTGTTTGCAATCAAACAATCACTCTACGGTTTCCTTCCTGCAATTCTCGTTTGAAAACAAAATTCACCTTCTTGCAACACTTGCTAAATTTCCAATGCCAATGTCATCTGAATTTTCCCTTTCTATTTTACCTTTTTTTTGCAGCTTGAGATTATGACAGGGTCAATAATGGAAAGGAAGGAGTAATAAAGGAAAGTTATGATGGAGAGATATGGCAGAAATAGTTGGTGTCACCTCACACATGTGAGCCGTCCTATCACTCAGATTTCAAATCGGCTCAATTTAAATTTTGTTGATGTAGACCAACATGGAATGACACGTGGGCAAAGTATTCACATATTTTTCCTCCCCCTTAGCCTAAATTTGGGCATGTGTCCTCACATGTGAGATAGGAGTGGTGATAATGATGATTTGATAGGGGAAGGGAATAATGGCATGCTATGGTGAACATCCATATTAACATACAACAATTAAATTAATGCACTAAAGACAATTAAGATATAGCAATTAATGTGCACATACCTGAATGTGTGGAGGATTCGTTGCAAATATTGTGGAGAAAATATTGTTCTCCTTTTTAGGAAAGAAGTTGAGCAATTAATGAAAATGAAGTGGAATGAGGTGAGGTGGAATGAAGTGAAGTAATGGAAGAGAGAGAAAGGTGGTGATGGATGGGTGGATGGGTGAAGAAATGGACTTCAACAAAAGTGGAAGTATTTGTTATGACAAGTGCATACCTTAATTAGCCAAAAGGAGGGATACTAGGTCCACTTCCTTTAGCTACAAGAAGCTTAGGTGCAACATGCTGAGTGAATTGCTGTAGGAACTCCTCCTTAGAAGTTGGCTTGTGATAATCTGAGGTGATGAACATTGACAAGCAAGTTGAATATGACAGGGTCGATGGTAGTGAGCTAAATAGTGCCATTGGAAAAGGTCTCAAAAACCTCATATGGTCCTAGCGATCTTGTTTGCAATTTTCCTACATTATCCTAATAGCTGGAGTCATAGAGCAGTGCCCAATCACCTGGCTATACTTTTTTTCCTTAATGAATTTATTGTGCCACTTTATTCTTTGATTCTGCATAACCCTAGTGTTATGCAAGGCTTCTTTCCTCATCTCATCCAAAGCATTTAGCTGCATGATTCTTTCTATTTGTGCCTTAGAGATATCCATCCCTAGGTTTACTATAGTATTAAGAGTCTTGTGCTCAAACTCAATGGGCATCATAGTTGTCTTCCCATGCGACAAATCAAATAGAGTGAAACATGTAGTTGTTTTCCAAGTGGTTTTGTAGGCCCAAACAACTTCTGGTAATCTGTTTGCCCTTCTTGGGATAGCCACTTTTTTTGTCAAAATGGCTTCAATTTCTTTGTTGGCCACCTCAACTTGGTCATTGTCTTGAGGGTGATAAGGATTAGACTTCCCATGCTTTATGTTGTACTCATTAACTAGTGCTATAACAAGGGTTGAAGTGAATTGAGCTCCTTGATCAATCACTATTTCTCTTGGAAATCCATATTATGTGAAAATTTATTTATAAAGAAACTCTACAACCTTATTGTCTCTTGCATGCTTCATGGCCTTAACTTCCACCCACTTAGTTACATAACCAGTGCATACCAATATATAAGACTTATCATTTGATGGAGGTTCAATGGATCCTACAAAATCCAAGCCCCACTTGTCAAAGGGAGTGATTATTACTTAAGGATAAAGTGGCATCTCCTCAAATTTGGTTGGTCAGCCCATCCTTTGGCATCTATCACATTTACTTGTATATCTTCTTGCATCCTTTTGGAGTGTGGGCCAATATTATCTTGTGTTCAAAATTTTTATTGCTATCCTCTTGGCAACAAAATTCCCTCCACAGGGTTCATTGTGGCATGCATGAAAAATTTCATATGTCTCATCTTCACTCACACATCTTCTCATGACATGGTCTGGTCTAGTATAGAACAAACATCCAATAATCCATGAAAAAGGAATCTTTTTTTCAATGAGCACTCTTCTCTCTTTTGGAGAGAAGTGAGTAGAAACTCTCCTTGTCACTAGATAATTAGCTATGTCAACATACTAGGGTGTTTGCACACTGATTAATAATAGATTCTCATTAGGGAAAGAATCATCTATGGCTTGATTGTCCACTGATGTAGTTAGCCTTGAAAGAAATTCTTCAACAACATTGGCTTTCTCTGGTTTATCCACAATGGTTATGTCAAACTCCTACATCAATAACAACCATCTTGCTAATCTACCTGAGATCAAGGCCTTATTCATGAGATATCTAATGGTTGCATGATTAGTGTGCACAAAGATTTGATAGCCTGTTATGTAGTGCCTGAATTTATTCAAGGAATATATCACTACCAACATCTCTTTTTCTATCACTTTATAGTTAAGTTCACCTCCCTACAGATTTTTGCTGACAAAATAAATGTCATTTTTAGTGGCTCCTTCTTTCTATCCTAAGACTAATCCTATAGCATAGTTTGATGCATCTATATGATTGTGAAAAGGAATCTCCCAATTAAGTCCTTTAAGTATAGGAGCATGAGTCAAGGCTACTTTCAAGTCAGAAAATTCCTTGTCACAATCTTCTGTCCATTGGAATTCAACATCTTTGGTTAAGAGAGTGTACAATGGTGCTATCATTTTGCTAAAGTCTTTGATAAAATGCCTATAATATCCTACATGTCCCAAGAAATTCCTAACATCCTTTTGTTTTGTAGGTATAGTTAGATTAGTAATTACCTCAATTTTTGTAGGGTCTACTTGAATTCCTTTGTGAGAGATGTAGTGGCCAAGAACTACACCTTCCTGCATCATCATGAAGCACTTCTCATTGTTTTAAGAGAGATTGTGGTCTTCACATCTCTATAGGACTCTCTTGAGATTTTCCAATTCTTCATTGAAATCAACACCATAGGTAGTAAAATCATCCATATAGATTTCCATGCAGTCAAAGGAGATATCTAAAAATATGCTAATGGGGTATGTGCATGATCATGATGGGCCAAAAGTGGCAATATGATGGGTATGTGGCTGACGACTTTTGTTTTACCCAAAATTGATGAAACGAAAATGGTTTTTAAAGGAGATTCTCATCTTTCCACCAATATAAATTAAAAATTCTTTACTTTGAATTTAATAAGAATTAAATTATTTATTTTTTATTCAAATTATGACTAAAGTCTTGATTGATAGGCTGATTGAAAAACATCTATAGCTTTCAAATGGTATCACATTTTTTGAATCCAAAACATGTGTCACATTCTATGCTTTGCATACTATAGGATTTAAAAAAGAAAAAATGAATTTCATGAAGTTTTGACCAAGTTAAGGTGGTCAGACATATGAGTTTTTATATTTTTAAAAAGTTGTATTAAAAAATTCATAATTAATTATTTACTTGGAAAAAAATTACAAAAGAAATTGCATCACATTGGGACGTGAGTCCTCTACTTACATATAAAATATTATAAAAAAATATTATCATTTTATTGTGGTTAAGGTGGTCAGAAAGACACCTACTTCTTATTTTTTCCCTGAAATTTAAGTACTACTACATTGAAATTTCAAATTTTCACCAAATAGATTTAAAAATAAAAAATAAACCTAGTAGTTTAGACACTACATTCAATTTTCTATAGATTCTATTCTTACATATTTTTGAAATAATATAGATAACTTATTCAAATTTTTATGTAACTCTAATTTTTCTAATTTTTTTGCCAATTAAGGGCCTCTTTTTTCTATGACGATCTTGCACATACCTAATGATCGCCCTTTGAAGAATTACAGGTGCATTATATAAGCCAAATGGAAGTAATGAGTAGGAATATGTTCCCCATAGATAGGTAAAGGTTGTCTTCTCTTGGTCCTCAGGTGCAATTTGGACCTAGTTATAGCCACTAAATCCATCTAGAAAATAAAAGTACTGCTTTCCTACAAGTGAGTCCAAGATTTGATCTACAAAAGGCAAGAGAAAATGGTCTTTTTTGGTGGGAGCATTGAGTTCCCTATAATCAACACAAACTTTCCATTTCCCTCCCTTCTTTGTTACAATCACCAATGGAGACACCCATTGGTTATCTAAAAATGGGGTAGATAAATCCTGCATCTAACAACTTCTACAATTCTCCTTTTACAATCTCTCTCAATGCAGGGTTGATTCTTCTTTGTGGTTGCCTCATTGGTTGACAATCATCCCTGATGTATATCTTATGAGTACAAAGCATAGGGTCCAATCCTTTCATATCATGATAGTCCCATGCAAATGCATGTTGGTGAGTCCTTAGTAAGTTAGCCAATGACAACTATTGTTCTTCACTCAATTTGTTGTTAATATTAAGATGTTTTCCTTCTGACACTTGTACTTTTGTAGTTAACTCTATCATAGCTGCTTCATTAATGCATGGTACCTTGAGTTCATATGGAAGCAATGTATGGAACATACCTGTTGTTGTAGGAAGTTTGGCTGCAGGAAGAGTGGCTATAGGAAGAGTGGTTGCAGGAAGAACTAGCAAAAGTGTCTTCATAGGATCAATAGAACTAGATGCATGAGAGGATGATACTTCCTCTTCTTCACAATGGTTCTGAATTATGTTAGACAACACTTAATCTTCATCTTGAAGTTACATGAGAGGACTTCTTCTTAACATCATAAGCTACACCACAGAGTTAACTTCCTCGGCCTCTTCATCAACATGTGGCCATATGGGGTTATCCTCATCCTGTGATGGCTGAGCAGGAGGATAAAGAACAAGCTTTTTGGTGTTCCTCCCATCAGAAATGGTCATGTCACCTAACTGACATCCAATATAGGCATATGTTGTTGCTAACCAGGGCCTTCCCAGAATAATGGGATACCCGCCTAGTGTAGCTTTAGGAGAAAGAATCATGAAATCCGTTGGGTACTCCTAGGACTCTAGAATTACCGCAAGGTCCTCCACTATACCATCAGGCTTAATTGTGGAACTATCAGCAAGCTACAGGATAGTAGGAGTAGATATCATGCTTGCAACATTTAGTTGATGCAAGATGTCCTTAGTCATTACATTTATTGCTTCCCCTAAATCAATCAGAGCATTCTTTATTTGAATCCTATTTATAACAACTGCTACCACATGACTACTTGGGTCATTATACTTGGGGATAGTTACTTTCCCAAGCATGATGTCAACTAGCTATCCCACCACATGAACTGTAGTTGGGTCTTTCTTTTTCCTGCCCGACTTCTTGAGGCATGCTTACTTGATTGCTTATCCATATATGGGAACATCTTTTATGGCCTACAATAGGGGTATCTGGACACATATATGCTTATGTGGATACCTTTTTTCTGCATTTTCTATAAAAAAACAACCATTAGCATTGTTAGTGAACTTAAGCAAACCAAATAGGGTATCCCTATGAAATATTCAAACATATTAAAATATGAAAATATAAATAGAATAAAAACAACTAATTGCAAGCATATGAAAACATGATCAAACCCCTATCTCATAGTGGATTGATGCTTCTTTGATGTGGAAATAACCCCTTTCCCGATCCTTGATAAGCTCTTGGATGATGGATGATGCAAGATGATAAGTGATCAAGTTGTGGAGAAGATTGTGGAGGATTAAATCAATAGAGATGGTCTCTATTTATAGAATAGAATGATAGAAAAATGCAAGATATGAAGAATGTGGGACAAAAGAAAAACCAATGAGAAGATGCCATTTGTCAAGATGTGATAGGATGAAGGTTGTGCACATCTTAGTCAGTGTGCCAAAAAGAGGGAGATTTGAAATTCAAAAGATGGTTTGTTGGAGGGAGAAGAAAAGTCTTAAATGTCAAGTGGGGGACATGTAAGAGGGGAGTTAATGCTATGTTGGAAGGGACAAGACATGTGGGAGGGAAAATTCAAATTGGAAGAATATTCCCTCAAAGATGCCATTTTGAATGAAAATGATGAATTAATAAATCAATTAAATTGATTTATGAGCACAAGTTGCAAAATCTAGAGAAAAAAGGATTAGGATTAGTATTAGTCATGGTTTGATTAATTTAAGTGAAGATTAGGTGATTTTGACTTTTGACTTAGATACTTGGAGTTATTTAAATCAAATGGGAGGAAATTGATGCATTAGTAATTTAAATAATTAAATAAATTTGATTTATTTAATTAAATGAGGAACATTTGAAGATAATTAAATAAAATTGATTTATTTAATTTAAGGAGTATGACTTGGGATTTAATTAAACAAAAGATGATTTATTTAATTAAAGAGGGAAAATGATGATAATAGGATGATTAAGGACGACATGGAATTAGTGAATCTGGATTAGATGCATGATGCCAATTTTGCATGTCTACATTTTTCCCCTCTTTGAAGCAATGTACTTGCTGTGTTGGTTCAAAGAATAAACTTACCACGATCAAAAATTCAAAAATTATTTGATTTTTTTGGATGCCCCAGTGGAAAGAAGTATACTAGTACATTTCCCCCTCGAGAGATCAAGTGAAAAGATTCGATTTGAGGGTCTATCTCACGATAAAGAAGTTCAAAATGGATGTATGGATGGTTATGATGATGATGCAAATGAGATGGTTTATGGATGCAAGATGGATGCATTGGTGATGATGATTAACTTTCCTAGTATGATGTTAGCACAAAAAAGAAGAAATGAGATGATGACAAGAGGATTCAACAATCCAACTTTGTTAAAGATGATAATTAGAGATGGATGATTTGCTTACTAGGAATTGGGATTTTAAAAGCACCATTATGTGGATACCTTTTTCTGCATTTTCTAAAAAAAAAAGAGCCATTAGCACTATTAGTGAACTCATGCAAACCATATAGGTTATCCGTATGAAATATTCAATCATATTAAAATATGAAAATCTAAATAGAATAAAAATAACTAGTTGCAAGAATATGAAAACATGATCAAACCCCTATCTCATAGAGGATTTGTGCTTCTTTGATGTGGAAAGAAGCCCTTTCCCAATCCTTGATAAGCTCCAGGATGATGGATGATGCAAGATGATAAGTGATCAAGTTTTGGAGAAGACTGTGGAGGATTAAGTCAATAGAGAGAGTCTCTATTTATAGTATAGAATGATATAAAAATGTAAGATATGAAGAATGTGGGACAAAAGAAAAACCAATGAAAAGATGTCATTTGTTAAGATGTGATAGGATGAAGGTTGTGCACATCTTGGTCAATGTGCCAAAGAGGGGTGGATTTGAAATTCAAAAGAGAGCTTGTTGGAGGGAGAAGAAAATTCTTAAATGCCAAGTGGGGGACATGTAAGAGGGGAGTTAATGCTATGTTGGAAGGGACAAGACATGTGGGAGGGAAAATTCAAATTGGAAGAATATTCCCTCAAAGATGCCATTTTGAATGAAAATGATGAATTAATAAATCAATTAAATTGATTTATGAGCACAAGTTCCAAAATCTAGAGAAAAGAGGATTAGGATTAATATTGATAATGGTTTGATTAATTTAAGTGAAGAATAGGTAATTTTGACTTTTGACTTAGATACTTAGATTTATTTAAATAAAATGGGAGGAAATTGATGCATTAGTAATTTAATTAAATAAATTTGATTTATTTAATTAAATGAGGAACATTTGAAGATAATTAAATAAAATTGATTTTTTTAATTTAAGGAGTATGACTCAAGATTTAATTAAACAAAAGATGATTTATTTAATTAAAGAGGGAAAATGATGATAACGAGATGATTAAGGATGACATGGAATTATTGAATCTGGATTAGATGCATGATGCCAATTTTGCATGTCTATAGGTAGCATCGGAGATGTTCTGAACATCGATGACGTGACCGGTGTTTTTTTCTTTATGGCACTGTGGAGCTTGGTAATTATGTGGGTTGGTAGTGGTGGAGTTGGTGTCATCAATACACATAGGTTGAATGGTAAGTGTTTGATCACAGGAGCGTTAATGTATTCTTCCATTGTTGTATGATGGGGATGGATGAAGTAAATGCAGGTGGAAAAAGTAAATGGAATATTGAATGTCATAGTGTGGGAAAGTATATTTTGACTAAGTTGCATTGTCGAAACAACCATTGTGGTGTTGGTTACATATATATACATGTATACATATATACATATATATACACACATGAACATATATGTAATATAAATATATATACAGGTGTATATATATGCATATATGCATAAATATATGTATCTATGCCATATTAATAGTTATGCTACAATTTCCCTATTTCTCTATAATACTGAATGCTAGATAATGCACCTCCTCTTATACAATTACTCTATTTGTTAGCGGACTAAAAATAATGTCAGCACCATATTAAAACCAAAAGCATGGGAGCTCAATGAATGTGCAAATATATATATCCAAACATAGGAATAAATTACATTCATATTTGCAAACCAAAAGTCTTAGATAAGATGCAGACATACCTTGTGGGTGCAATTGGATGTAGTATGAACAAAAGAAAAGAAGGTGTGCTCTCTACCCTCCATATTGGGCCCTGCAGCCTCATGGGATGTCGCTAAACCCCCAAGCAAGAACATATAACCTGAGAACTTTCTTTAGTTGAAATTAGTGCTATACATTTTTAAAAATATATATAGTTGTATTATTGATGACAAAGAATTTGACATGTAGTTGTGAAATAAGAGATGACACCATATTAAAATCAAAAGCATGGGAGCTCAATGAATGTATGTATATATATACATATGCAAAGATAGAAATAAATTATGTTCATATTTGCAAAAAAAAAGTCTTAGATAAGATATAGGCATACCTTTTGGGTGCAATTGAATGTAGTATGAACAAAAGAAAAGAAGGCCTTCTCTCCACCCTGCCATATTGGGTCATGTAGCCTCATGGGCTATCACCAAACCCCCGAGCAAGAACATACACTACCCACCACTATGATCAATGGTGAAGCAAATTTTTAGGTACCTAAGTTTGTTGTTTCTGGATATTTGATTATGTTTGAGCTTTTTCATCCAGAAATAGAAACAAAATTAAATATCTAGAAATAACAAATCTTAAGCATTATATATTGTGAAAATATCATAGCATTAACATGAGAATTTTCTTTAGTTGAAATTAGTGTTATAAATTTTTAAAAATATATATAGTTGTACCATTTGTGATAAAGAATTTGACATGTAGTCATGAAATAAGAGATGGAATAAAGGACATATAACCTTACCTTCTATATAAATAGAATGTAGTTGCAACTTGTACACCATGCCAAACATGTGATCACAAAGCTATTTAGTATTGTGGAGATGTGTAGTTACAGTTCAGAATGTTTGCAATCTAAAATGGTTTCAATCAGATATAGTTAGTCACATGAAAAATTTGAAGTTTAGTGGGCAAACATGTGTAATTGGTAGACAATATGTAAATTACAAAATATAAATAGTTGTATAGTTTATAACAAATAATATGTAATGGATTTGCAATAGAAGAGATAACATAAACAAGATGTAGGTATACCTCATCCAGAGAGTAGGACAAGCTCAATGAACATACATATATATATATATATATATATATATATATATATATATATATATATATATATATGCAAACATAGGAATAAATTACGTTCATTTTGCAAAACAGAAACCTTAGCATCCCATAGTGAACATTAAAAAGGAAAGACACAATAAATAGAACTTAAGAACATGGAGAATAGAAGAGGTGAACTACAATAATGAATAGTTTTGTATGAGCAAGTGGATATTCATACAACACAGGCAATCTATGTACACTTGTCAATTAAAAATTCAAGCTACATTATTTGGCATTGAATATTGTAGACAAAAATGAGAAGTTGTAAGAGAACTATTGTTTTTAAGTTTCAAATTCTAAAATTTTGTAGATTAGTATGAAGTACAAACATGACATTCATTTGTACCTTTGCACTGCTTTCATTTTTTTTCCTTTGTGTATGTGTTATTTTGTTTGGATGGAACATGTTATATGTCTTGTATCAATATGTTTAATGATATTCTTTTTGTCTCATTTGTTTGAAGCTCGTGATAACAAATTGTTCTTCATGATATTGTTCTGTTTAGTTCCCCATAACAAACTGTTCATTATTGTAGTTTGCCTGATGTAGGAGCATCTAGGGGGTTAGAGCAATCTTACATCAACCAAAAAAAATGTTGTTTCTTTTCAATAAGGGCTAAATTTGGCATGGTTACTATTTTTGTAAATTTGCATTTATGCACAGTTGGACATGAAATCTTACACATACCTCCAAAATGGTAAATTGAAGCCAATGGAAAAGAAATCACTTCAATACCATTTTTCATTTGAGAATATTAAATTTTTAATTTTCAAAACAAATTCTAGTAAAATCTTCAAAGTCAATTTTGAGGCACTTAGAGGTTCCGGATGGGCTTGGAAAGTGGTGAAAATTGAAAGTAATTGGCCTTTAAAACCTACTTTTTGGCAGAAGATTTCTTGAGAGCTTTCCGAAAAGGTATTATAATAGAAAGTTTGATGGTCGGATCAAAAGATATGACCCCACCAAGTTTTACTACCAAAAATAATAAAATTTCAAAATATCTTCTTGAGGAAGTTACATTTTCTAGAAGATTCTAGGGTGGTTACCCTTCCAAATAAAGTATGTAAAGCGGGACTACAAAAAGAAGGCCAGAGCAACATAGATGGTGGCTCTGATTTGCATACTTTCATATTTATTTAATCATAAAGCCCATGTGATGGAAAATATAATGATGTAATTTTATTTTAATTTCAGTGATAATAGAAAATATTTTCTTTCCTTCTTTCATTTTGTTTGTGCCATTATCTGTTGTTTTTGTGAGTTTTAGATTGTAAGGGGAGTGTCCATCATTGCCTCTCCTATACTCCATATTTTAAAGTTCTATTTAATGTGATTTTTTGTCTATAATATTTAGTAGCAAATTATTGTTATTCTAATACCTCTTATACAATTCTCTATTTGTCTTCAATATTTACCACGAAAGGATGTAGCTTGAATCTTGTATCAATATGTTTCATATTTTGTTAGTTGTGTATAAGTTTAAAGAGATGGGCAAGGTTTTCTTTACATAAAAACATTTAGAATCACATCGTATAAGTGTTTTCATAACCTAAAGAAAATAGGTATCATCATAAAGAACATGTTTTAAATAGTTGAATTTGCAAGCTAAAAAGATAGTGCTATAAGCATGTAGAAATGCAATCGACAGAATACAAGATGTTGTGGATATGTAGCAACTAATGTATGTTGGTGAAAGGAAAAACCATAAAACTCATGCGTGTTCTCCTCCCTACCATATTGACATCATGAAGCCTCATGGGATCTAGCAAAAATCCTGAGCAAGAAAAGTATGCAAGGCTCATAAAAAAATCAATGGAGCCATATCATATATCACACAATGGCGAAACAAGGGAAATTTTGTTGTTTCCATATATGATTTCTTATATTGCACTATTTTTTTTCATGTAACAACTTTACAAAGATGGATATGTTGATAAAGAGCTTCCTATAGATAATTTTCTCCATAAGCTGAAAAGATAACTATAAAGACATGAGAAAATGTAATGTGTAGAATAGACTATGTTTATCAATTGTGCTCTAGTGCATCTAAAAATTCATGCATACATGCATATCATATATTGCACAATGACAAAGTTGCAAAAAAAAAATTGTGTTCTCATAGATGTTTTCCTTTTTTGAAACGTTTTTTTTCTGCAATAAATTTAAGGAAAAGAGAATGCATATAAAGGATTGGGCAAGATGGGACTTGTCTATAATGTTGATAAGTATAGGGAAAGAAGAATATGTGGAAGGTCTTGTTTGAAAACAAAATCAATTCCATGGATGAAATAGCTAGATATCATTAAAAGGAAGACATCAAAGGAATAAGAAAGGTTTCACTTCAAAGCATAAATTGCACACAAATAACTTTATAAAAATACCTAATTTTGATATGTATTGGAACCTATCTAGCCATGCAAGAAGAAAAGAATTGAATGCATAAGTTAGTAAAATATAATTTTATAAAACAAACCTTGTTTATGCTTACAACTCAATGGTCATCTTCTAGGTAGCAATTATCCCACAAATGGGCTTCATATCTCCTTGTCCATCTATGCTTACATTGAGCCCAAGATAATATTACTGCAAAGCAACATCTTATTTGAATCTATCAAAATGTCTCACTTGTTAGATGTGTATGGAACAAGGAAAATAAATTTCAACACAACTTATAGTAATAATAACAACACAACTTAGAATAATAATAGGAGGCCAAATTTTGTAGGCTATGGAGCACAACACTCATAGCATGCTCTAATATGATATCTAATAGAGGTGCATGGTACCATTTTTCAATAGTTTTCTATCAAACCAACCTCACAGTGGGTCATTTTCACAATGTAGCCAAAACAATATACATCCTCAAACTAAAATATATTGAATATGCATTTACCTCCCCCCATCATCACGCACAACAATAGCAGGATGGCTAGGCAATGCGGCAAAAAATGTATGGAATTTTATCATTTATTAAGAAAAAATTCAATGTAGACAAGGACATATATTTTTGAACGTAATATATAGGAAGAGTGAAACAATGAAATGGTCAAAAGAGAATTCTAGAGGTGAATATTTCCCAACTATTTAAACCACATAAAACCAATTGAAAAGGTGGGAAGAACACATAAGAATATGTGCAAGCAAAGCATCAAGTACAAATAAGGAAACTTAGGGTATATAGGAACGAAAAATGGAAAATGCAACATAGATGTAGAATTTTAAACTTATTATTGAAATGCAACACATTTTTTTTAGAATGTTTCTACACTATGTGCATACATAGTTTAAGATACTAGGATGTCCAAAACATGTTACTGACTTATAGAAATTTCGGTACATATATATATACATATACACACATATACATATACATACATATACATATACATATGTACATACACATATACAAATACATACACTTTTTGTCTTTTGTTTATTGTTTGAAGTTATCTCTATGCATCTCTGGCATTATACCCATTACCATAGGATAAATTGCAGTTAAATCTACAAATATCTGACCAATGAACTACATAACCCATGATTACAATTATCCAAATTTCTATCTACAAAAACAACATGCTCACTAGGGAAAAATAGTTTCATGTTTATCAATTACATGCCATGAGCTTGATGCATAGAGGCTTTGTGAAACATTTCACACTCTTGACACCCTACTCCTTAATCACATTGATTGTTTCATAAAGCCTCTATGCATCAAACTCTTTCCTCTTGTCACAAATGGAAAGTTTTTGCTCACACAAGGTTTAATGCATGTTGGTGTTGTTGTATAGTGACATGGAAGGAAGTAAATGCAGTGTCCAATGCTATACTATGAAAAAGTATAAAAGGATACACAAGAAAAGGGTCAAAAATAAAATTGGGTTATTGATATGTGAACATTAGATAGTTGGCAGCGATGCACATTTTTTTGGACTAGTCATGCTAAGGTAGATGTATACACAACATGTAATCAACATGATTACCATGTGGAATAAGGAACTTGTAAAGTGTCATGCTAAGAAAAACATATTGAAACATAGAGAATAGAACAATTGAAGTATAATAATGAATAGTCTGTTATGGCCAAGTGGGGAAAACAACATCATGAAACATATTGATAGAAGACAAGCAATCTATGTAATAGTTGGCTTGTCAATTCAAAATTGGAGCTACATTGTCTAGCACTAATATTATATAGAAATATAGAATATGTAAAAAAACTATTACAAAAACACTCAAGACTGACAGGTAAATAAGAGATGACCAAAAACCCACATTAAGTACAACCTTAATAGAGTTATGAAAACATACACAAATGTAGGAAATTGAAAGTAGCCCAAAGGTACAAATCAACACCATGTTTGCAGTTCATAACAGTCTACAAAATTTTAGAATTTACAAGAGGTAAACTATTTCAATGAACAATTTGTCACAGGGACCTTCAAGTAGATGAGTGGCAAAAAATATGATGAAACATATTGATTGAGGACAAGCAATCTATGTAACAGTTAGCTTGTCAATTCTAAATTTGAGCTACATTAGTTGGCTCTAAATATTATCAACAATCAAACAAGTTGTAAAATAAATATTATAGAAACACATGAACACCATAGGAAACTGATAGATGTCTAATGATCCACATTAAACATAAAATTATGATAATGAACAGTTTGTTATTGGAAAAAGAATATCATGAAACATATTGATAGAAGTGACAATTGGCTTGTCAATTTTGAATTTCAGCCACATTATTTGGCACTAAATATTAAAGACAAATATAAAGATTGCAAAAATAACTAGATAAGGAAAACACTTCAGAACCACAAGAAAATGGTAGATGATCAAAAACCAACATTAAATGGAAGAAGATCATAGGATGTCATTTATTATTTTAGTTATCTTTTGCATAATTACTGGTACACCCATTAACATAGGAGCAATTGCAGAATAACATAGGAGTGATTACATATATAATGTTTATGCACAGGGTTAGTGTGAAATCATAAACGTGTTGGAGATAAAATTAGTTTGGTGGTTGTTAAGTATTATTCTTTCTAATATCTCTTTTATCTATTCAATTTATTTGTTTTATGTTTTTGTTGGGATTTTTGTCAGCCTAGCCATGAATAGGATTTGTCATGTAATAGCTCTTTTACAATTTCTCTATTTTTCTATTGTTGTTGCATTGTGAAATGAGCCACATTGGTCTTGGTCTATATATATAGATATATATTTTTTCCTCTGCTACTGGTTACATTTCTTTTGTCAAGCTCAGTTCAAATGAAGAACCTAGTCCTAGCAAAGAAATTGTTGTTACACCTTGTTTAGATAGTAATAGGGTTTTAGTTTGGAGCGTATTAAAGCATGCCTAAAATTCTATCAGTATGTCAACAAGGTGTAACAACAATTTCCTCACTTGCAGTGCTGTGTTCTTCATTTAAACTATATTCTTCACTTTGAATGTTGTTTGCAAGTAATTTCACATACATACATGTCCACGTATAATTTTTTTTGGGGAAATATTTTAAATCACAACAAAACACTTAAGAATCATAGGGAAATGACACATGATTGGAAGCCCCAAAATTTTCCAATTTAAAAAATTGAAAACAATCCTTCTTACAAGAACAATAGAATAATTTTTTACAAGGAGATTCAAACACATCAAGGAAAAATAGTATCATGAAACATATTCATACAAGACAAGCAATCTATGTAACAGTTGGCGTGTCAAATCTAAATTCAAGCTAGATTATGTGGCACTTAGTATTATAGACAAATAGGGAAATTGTTAAAGAACTATTAGTTAAACATACATACATACACACACACACACACACACACACATATATATACATAAATACATACATACCTACATACATATATATATATATATATATATATATATATATATATATATATATATATATATATATATATATATATATATATATATATATATATATATATATATATATACAATGTGAACTTTATGTGAAAATCAATGCTTCAAGACATAAACATATACATATATGCATATATATATTGAAGACAAATAGAGTATTTAATGTATGAGAGGTATTAGAATAACACTTATTTGCTACTAAATATTATAGACAATAATTGGCACTAAATATTAAAGACAAATAGGGAAATTGAAAAAAGAACTCTTAGGCAAACATTTAAGAACCATATGAAAATGATAGAACTTGAGACACAGAAAAGAGGTTTAGACTATTAGAAGATCATAGGATGAACTATGAAGAGGACGTTTTTTGACCATTTCATAGGATAAAAAATACTCAGAAAAGCCTCTACTATTGCTCACATTTCTTTTGTCGAATCTAGTTCAAAACAAAAAAGGGAAATTGGAAAAGGGGTATTAGGAAAACACTTAACAATCACAAGAAAATAACAGATGCTCGAAAAAACCATATTTATATTGCATATATACATATATATACACATGTATATATATTTATATTACATATATATATGTGTGTGTATATATATATATGTATATTTATATATGTATATATATACATACATACATACATACACACACACAGAGATATATATATATATATATATATATATATATATATATATATATATATATATATATATATATATATATATATATATATATATATATATATATATATATATATATATATATATATATATATATACAATGTGAACTGTATGTGAAATATCGCTGCATTGCATTGATTTCCTCTGGACATAAGTCAAACATATATTTGTTATTTTAAACTCTTTTTAAAATCATAGTGTACATTAGTACAAATAAGAATAGGATACAAATTTGTTTACATATACATATCCATATATAAATTCCTGTTGCATTGTCAAATGAGCCACAGTGGGCTTTGTCTATATGTATGGATATATATATTTTCCTATATGTATATTTTCAAATATGGATCGAGCAATTCAATATATATATATATATGTATGTATGTATGTATGTATGTATGTATCTACCAAGGAATTCAATACAATTTCACATTTTTCCTATTAAATTTAATACCCAATAAGTGTTATTCTAACATGTCTTATACAGTTTCTCTATTGTCTATATATATATATATATATATATATATATATATATATGTATGTATGTATGTATCTACCAAGGAATTCAATACAATTTCACATTTTTCCTATTAAATTTAATACCCAATAAGTGTTATTCTAACATGTCTTATACAATTTCTCTATTTGTCTTCGATATCTACTAGCAAAAAATTAACCTTGAACCTTATATCAATATGTTTCATGATATTATTTCTTTTCTCATCTATTTCAAGCCCCCTACAACAAACTACCTAGGCCTACTTATGACAGTAGTGGAGCTTACTATCTACATGTGCTAGCAGTTTCCGGATTGCTTGCCTTGAAATGCACAAGTAGAACGGTAAGTGTTTTCCCATGTGGGAAATTTTGAATTGAAAAACTAACTATTACATAGACTAGCTATCTTGTATTAATATGTTTAATGTGGGCTTTCAATCATCTACTATTTACCTCTGATTCTTATATAAGTTTCCTAATAGTTCTTTTACAATTTCTTTAAATAAATCATTGTATAAGAGGTATTAAAATAACACTTATTCACTACTAAATATTATAGACAAGAAAATGACAGATGTTCAAAAACCACATTAAATAGAACTTTAAAATATGGAAAATAGAAGAGGCAGACTACAATTATAATAAAGAGTTTTCTATGGAAAAATGAAAAAAAGAATATCATGAAGAACACTTTGTTATGGGAAACTTCAAACATGAGACAAAAAGGGAAATTGGATAAGAGCTATTACAAAAACACTTAATAATCATAGGAATATGATAGATGTTCAAGAACCCACATTAGGTATAACTTTAAAATATGGGGAATAGAAGAGGAAAACTAAGATAATCAATATTTTTATATGGAGAATCGAAAAAAGGAATACCATGAAGAATAGTTTGTTATGGGGAACTTCAAATAGTTGAGAAAAAAAATATGATGAAACATATTCATACAAGAGACATAACATGTTCCATCCAATAAAAATAACCACAACAAATAACAGTTTTTTATAACGACCTTCTACACAAATAGAGAAATTACAATAACACTTAACAACTTCCATACTAACCCTCTGCATATATATATATGCAATCGCTCCCATGTTAATCTGCAATTATGCCTATGTTAATGGGTATACCATCAAAGATGCATAGAGATAACTACATACAATAAATGAAGCGTGAAAAAATTACTAACCCTAACCAACACCACAATGGCTCTTTCGACAATGCAACTTAATCAATATACTTTCTTGCACATTTCACAACACGTCAGTGTTAAAACCTTCTAACCTGCTATCAAAAGGAACAATGAGCAGAGAATGAAAGACATGAACAATAAATTAACCATCTATGCAAAATACCCATGTAAAATGACTTACAGATTCCGCAACACAACAGTTTTAAAGCCCTACAATCTACTAATAAACAAATCCAAAGGCGACGATTCTAACAATAGTCTGTTATCAAACCAACACCACAATGGCTCTTTCGACAATACAACTTAATCAAAGTATAATTTTCCACACCGTAACATTGAATATTGCATTTACTTTGCTCGCCGTCGTTGTACAACAATGACAGGATGCATTATCCCTCGCACGAGAAAACACTTACCATTTAGCTTCCACGTATCGAGGCCACCAACTCCACCACTGCCAATCCACATAAATACAAAGCTCCATGTCACCATAAAAAAAATTGCTCAAGCCACCACTGGCTGAGACATCTATGGCACTGACAAATCCAATTCACGGCTGGGCTGATGAAAATCTCGGCAGAAACTTCAAACAAAATAGCCTATCAGCTAACAATTTTACACTTCATCCTTATCAAAAAGTGGTAATTAATGAGGTCCATTTATTTCCTAAATATTGAATGCCATGGTGCTCACTAATGGAGCTTAAAATAATGAATAGTGTAAAAGTCTAGATTCATTCCCAAGAGCTTGAAGTGTATGTATAGTATCACATACAAAAGTTATTTGAGCTATTGTAGGTATTTTTACATAGATTTTAGTTTCAGTTAATTATTTCAAGGAATTATACCTATATATTAATGAGAATATTGTATATTCTAATATTCAAGCTTAGAACCTACTAACCTTTTCATGATGGTAACTTTCAAATTGTATTAAGCAGCGTATTTCAATTCCAACAACATCCTCTACGATATATTCATGTTAAAATCAACGATGATACTAGATACTAGAACCAACTCTTTTTTAATAAATACTTATCTTGTAAAGTCCAATATAAACAAAATTATATTATATTGCTGCACTTTGAATATTATGAAACCTTTTCGACTTCATTTGACTTTTCATCTTTGTAATTCAAATTCATAAAATACTTTTTGAAAAAATATTATCATTGTAGACCAGAGATGCAATTGAATCCGAGTTGTCTTCGAAAAATCACACAGATTTGGTCGGTGAGACAAAAAGCTAGCCTAAAAAGCTTGCCGCAAGCCCAATATATATATAAAGTATGTGGTTGTAACTCAAGAGACGATAAAAACCGATAAACGTCGGCCCCATTCATTTGATACTCCTTGTGAATATCAACTACGATGGCTCTATTTATTCATTTGATACTTCAGATCTAAAAGGTATCATCCACGACAGAGTAAATTATTTGGAGTGATCGAAAGAAGAAAAGTAGAGCGGCCCCACCACAGTCGCGAGATTGCGGAATGTTTGGCTCTTGGGGTGTGGACGCCCTGAAATAGAAGTGGATTCCCACCAAGACCGACCAATACGACGCCCAAGTCCAACGATGTCTTTAACAGTCAGTCTTACTAGTTAGTCTTAGCAGTGATGTTTCGACAGTCAGTCTTACCAGTCTTATCAGTGATGTTTTGATAGTCAGTCTTACCAGTTAGTCTTATAGGTGATGTTTTAACAGTCAGTTTTATACAATTATGTGTCTTTTTAAGAGTCATATATCAATTGTGTATCCTTTAATCACTTCTTATTCTAAAAATGTCTTATCAGTTAGTCTTACCAGTGATGTTTTAACAGTCGGTCTTACTAATTAGTCTTATACAATTGTGTGCCTTTCTAAGAGTCATATATCAACTGTGTTTCTTATAATCACTTCTTATTTTAAAAGTGTCTTATCAGTTAGTCTTACCAATGATGTTTTAACAGTCAGTCTTACCAATTAGTCTTACCAGTGATGTTTTAACAGTCAGTCTTACCAGTTAGTCTTATATAGTTGTATGCCTTTCTAAGAATCATATATCAACTGTGCTTCCTACAATCATTTCTTATTTTAAAAGTCAAGTCTTATATTAATTGCATGGCAGTCATATGTCAATTAAGTATTGTTTTATTTTTCTTCATGTTAATGAAAATTTTGACTACCAAAATTTATCTTGTCTTGATAATTTAGTATGTTATAATAAAAAATTAATATAGTTAAAATGATAAGTTACATTGTGTATTGTTTTTTAAATTTTATATATAAATAACTTTTAAAATTATTATATGTTCATAAATATGTTTTTCTTTTAAGAATGTGTTTGGAAGAATAATAATGATGTATTATTTCAATTTGTTTACAATAAATTTTTTATTATTTTTCCATGGTAATGAGAGATTCATCTATTAAGGTTGAATTTAAAATTAGAAGCTTTAGATTTGATTATTTTCACCCCTTTCTATTAGTCATTATGAATGAACTTAATACATATTTGTCTAACATGTTGCTATGTCTTTATATTTAAAAGCATTCAATGTGCACCTGATTTCATATGAGAGATTTATAATCTAGGAAATAGAGAATTAGACCTACATCACCACCATATAAACTTATCTTCATGCCTATGTATGTTGAATAAAATATCACTCATTTTCATACTAACCCAAGCCATTAAATTCTCTTGACCTAGAGAACCTGTTGACCTATTGAGTCAAAAAACTCTTAAATTGTTCATTTTCATCCGTAGATGACATGTTGGAGGATGAGAGGAATTCTTGCTTGAGATGGTGATCACCTTGGCTTTATTACACATGTCTTGATTGAGCATGAGAGCATTCTAAAGATTCAAGTGGTTTCATGTATGTATATGATGATTTATTTCATTGACTAACCGTTATGCAATGTATACAAAAAGTGCAAGAATGTTACAAATATGTATTGTACACCTTGCATAACATGTATTATTTTATTATATAAAATAAACAAATATTTAATTGTGGTGCATCTAGGAGATGTGTTTAGCCACACTAGATATTTATTTAAGTCCACTTGGAAATTTGTATATAACATTGGAATGGTTATTTTATGTGTGGGAGACATAGAATAGTAATTTGATGTTCATAAATATTTTGTCTCATGTGACTAGAAAAAAACATTAATAGTCATTTGAAATGAAACTTCTTCCATGTTTGATAGTTAATTTATATAAAATTAATTGTTTATTAAAATTATACCTAAAATAATTAATTTCAAAATCAATATATATTTTATGTGCTAAAAAAGTTAAATTAAATATTATATTTATTAAAAATAATTTTAAAATCAATATCCATTTTATGTTTTTAAAATATGTATTACATTTGTTATAAATAAATAAATAATAATATACAAACTCTTTGTTGAAAAATTACTTCTACATTTTTCTTTCCACTTTGTTGTAAAATTATTTCTTTACATAATGCAATAAAATAAAATAAAATAAAATTTTGATAATATTATTTCAAGAAATATTATTTCAATCGAAACTTTTATTTTCTCTCTATAATTTGACCAAAACTATTTTTATTGAAATTATTTTGGCTAAAGCCATAAAATACCCTTTCATAAACCTAATATTTACAATTCAAAAATCATTTTTATTTTTAATTTTTTTTTTGATAAAATTTAGTATGAATTTGTTTAATTTATTGCAAGTCATTTTATTTGGACATAAGACTAGTTAGAAATAAGAAATAGTTCAATATATATTTTTTAAAATTAAATATCAACAAATTAAGAGATAATATTTTATGAGGCTTAATTTTTAATTATAGAAAAATTAAATAAAATCTAATGTCTCGATAAAACTATGATGTGTTGAAAAGTATAAGAAAATATTAAAAAGATATATTCATTTAAAACTATTTTTTGGTTCTTCATGCACTAGAATCTAAGTACAAAATTAAAAAAAAAAAAAAATATTGTTTTTTTTTTTCATCAACTTCATTTTATTTAAAAAATAGCAATTAAAATTATTCTTTTAAATTTATAAAAATATATATTCAACTAATTTTAATTTTTTTTTAAAATTATGAAAATAAACTATTTTAATACTTTTATATTCATTAATTTATATCATTTTAACAATACACATCACTATTAAGTGTATTTTGTTCTGGTCATTTTCTTTATCGAAGTGTGGCAGAAATTAATTCTATGAGTCATCAATGTTCATATTTTATTCTCAAATCAAGAGTTATGTACACCTTTCTTCAACGTTTATTTTTGAAAAATAACACTAACTACACATTAATACTTTCCAATCCCTTTAAATTTTGTTTATATTCATTATAGTTTAAAAAAAGATAAAAAAGATCAAGATGTACAATTGTTGTTTGATAACATACTTATCATCACATACTTAACTATACATATCTGCTAATAATTATGACCTCTCAAGGCCTCTAAGTCTTTCCCTCATATGACCTCAAAAAAAGAGCTATTTTAACATACTACTGATCGTAGTTTTTACATTTCTCTAAAATTAACACTCTCATTATACTTTTCCTAGTCATTCCCATTTATACATGGCTCTATTGTTGAGATATTGTTATTAGACCTTACTACTTCAATAGTGAAACCATTTTCTTCATTTATGTGGAATCCTAGACTGTCTCTTTTACTTTATCGAAGTCTTCCATGAATTTTCTTGTTGCTATTCGTAAGTGTCAGGAAATTTTTCTCTAAGTTATTTCTCTTTTTGTTTCAGTCCCTACGGTTTTCCCTTTTTCAGCTCTTTCTTTTTGCGTGATTTCATGGTACCTCATCTTGAAGGTTATAGTTACTCCCACAAAAGGGTGTTTAATGCACCACATAGTGGTCGTGTGGCTTTTTCATATCGCTCTCCTTTTAGGCTCAAAATAGGACACGTGGTTGCATTGTAGGAATTTTCCACAAGTTGCTCTCACGGACTTGAAAATGGCCCGCTAGCGTGCCATGCCACTCACTTTTTCAGGTGGTTTGTTCCACCCACAAGCATATTATTTTTTTGGTGGATTTTGTCAAGCAACACAAAGGATCTTACACCATTAGGATTAGTCTCTTTGTGGTGGCTCCACTAATACTTATGGCTAATCAGATCAGATTTTGTCAAGTAGTTATGACTTAAGATCCTCCTTGGAAAACCATATCTTGGCAAGGCTTTTGCAACATCTAGAACCATTATTGAAGGAGCTCAACTTTTATTAGTGAAGATTGATATGATCAAATTGGATCCTTGATCAGATTGAAGAGTATTAGATGAGGATAACTATTAGGGGTTCATCTATACTAGCCATAGTGTTGGCATGTCTTTCTAGCCCTATAAAAGGAGGTTTTAGTGGCTTGTTAAGGATCATCATTAGGACAAAAGGTTTTTTTGTCTGTTAGATGAATTACAATAGGGGAGAAATAGGAAATGTTTTTACAAAGATTTTGTTTTGTTCTATGGCATGTTAAAAACTTATCAAGACTATTACTTAGATTGGTATATGACCTCTACATTTATGTTATTTATTTCAAAAACAAGTAATAGTAGGAAGAAATATAAGAGATTGTGCATATGTGGCCTCTATCACATGTTTTATTTCTCTATTTTGTATGTGGTGAATGCTCTATGCCAATTCATACAAGTATAGTCTTGGTAATTACTTTCTACACCATTAGCTTCTATGTTTGAATAATGCTATCTTTTAGAAATTAAATCATGTTTGTTATAATATTTCATTTTTATTCAAAGATTATGCTAATTTTCATATTATTTTGTGAGAGCAAGATGGTTATGTAAAGATCTTAAGTATTTCTCTTAGTATTAGTTTTCTTATTTTTATTGGACCTTAATGGGTGCATCCCACAAGGAGATCCAAATGACTGATTTGTGCTCCTATGGGCCTTAGTTTGTTCTCTTTCCAGCAATGAAGGTTCTATGGTATTTTGTGTCCATTCCATAAGAAATAAGAGCCTACTAGGGTTTGAAATATTTTAAAAGTTCTATGGCACATCACCTAAGTTAGTTTCTTTTTTGCATTTTTCTTCCCTTTTCCCAAAAACACAAGGAAGAGTTGGATTTTATAAAAATCCTAGAGATCATTCAGTGAAGTGCAAAGAGGTCTCCATTCACTAAATTTCCCACAAGGATATTCAGGAGAAGTACAAGCTTTCATGATCAATAGTTCTTTTTCTAGCACACCCAGTGGAACCTAGTTCTTTCATAGTGTTTGGTAATTAGCCTTAAAGAGGCATTTTTTTGAATTAGACTAATAGGGGGAACTGGTAATCTCATGCCCAAAGTCTCAACTAGAGCATCGTCTAGAGGAAATTTCTAGTATTCTCAGTTACCCTCTCTGGCCCCTAGAAGAAGATGAGTCATAGGTTGTGTTTGACCCATGATAAGAAATTGAGTAAGAAGTGCTAACCCGAAGTCTAGAGCCTTATCTACCTCTTTAGGTGACTGATCCTTTCAAATCAGAATACCTGTTTACTCAGTCCATAAGAGTTTATTTTTGATGGCTATCCAAGGAGCTATTGCTCCTAGAAATTTTGTAAATTGGGATAGTGGTAGTCTAGTAGTTCCACCTACACCTCCAAATGTGTAGCCCCCATTCCCACCAATGCCCTCAAAGAAATTTTGAAGTTCACTTGGAAAGATTTCAAAACACCTTTTGAAAACCTTTAGGACATAGCACAGGCTTGCAGGGTCCACAACATTGTACAGAAAAATGTCACCCTCAGATTGTTAGTTTCATTTTTCAAAGGGAAGGCTCAAGACTGGTATAGTTCCCTGGCTCTAAATACCATCCACTATTTGGAAGACCACAAAGACAAGATTTTTTAGTGCTTTTTAGAGAAAGGAGACTACTAGTCTTTATTGCAACAATCATCACAATCAAGAGAGACCCATACAAGGCTATGACTGAATTCAACACAAGGTTCCATAAAACCTAGCAAAAGATTCCTATGATAGCCAGGCCTCCAAAAGCTATGGCATTCATGTTCTATTTGGAGGCTTTCAATTTGGATATCATGGTCATGGTACAATTTTTAGGAGGTGATACCTTGCCCAATGCATATGATCTGGTTGTGTGAGAAGAGAAAAATCTAATAGACATAGCGAAGCTTCCACTATGACTGTTGATGTCGACGTTTGTAGAGATATCTAATGGAATCCAAGAGGAAGTAACTCCCAACACCTCTATCTCACTCCCTAGCACATCGGCTGCACCACCACCTTCAATTTATGTATACTCAAATGCAAAACAAAGCATGTTAGACACCTCTTCATTGGTAGTAGATGTCAATGACATGAAAAATCTAACGAGGACCTTCATAAATGAGCTAGTCATTATTCAACATCAGTAGGTAGCACCCCCAAATCCCCTACACAAAATTATCAAGGAGGGAGGCCACCTTACCAACATAACATGTAACAAGGAGCTCAAAGAGGAGGTAATCAACAATAGGCATCTATGGGAAAAATAGCTCTAATCACCACACTACTCTAGACCATCAAGAATAGCCCAAATAAGGACTTGGTCCTAGGATAGAACAACCTAGAAGAGAATATGAACACATGGAGTTTCCCCTGCAATGATGCTCACATGCCCCAAAATTATCCTAGAGGGAATCTTCAATAAAAGGTAGCATAACAAAGGAGCTAGGACATTTTTTAGATATAGAGCACTGTCGGTCTCCTAGAATTGAGAATGCTCGGTTCAACATGCAAACACAAGGTATGCCATTGGAATAGGAATTGGACATCTCCCTTGACCAGGAACTTTTATCTTGGATGGAGAAGGAGGATTCAATATTCACAAATGATGTTCTAACAACTAGTGCCCCATAGGTATAGTTGGATTACAATATCTAATAAAATAGAAGACTTAACGGGGAATATGTGCAACAAACTCCCCAATGACCACACCTACAATGATCACAACCATAGATACAAAAAACTATGTAGATATAATAGACTCAACAGTCACAGGTGTGATTTATTTTGCCAAAGGACATGGATAGGAGCCCAATTTTTTCAACAATAGATCAATCTTTCCCAAAGGCAAGGGAAGTGTCCCCATTTAAACCAAAGCCCCCATCAACCATAATGCTCAATGTGGTGGAACAATTGAAGAGAGCTACTCCTAATGTATATCTGTGGGATGTCCTATAAATACCAAAGTAGAATACTTTCCTTCAAAAGGAATTAAATAATGAAGAGAAAAATTCATGGGTAGATACAATCCCACTACAACTAGGATAAGGGTAGGGGGCCTAAGTCGGACCCAAAATCATCAAGACCCACAACATTTATGAATACTAGGGACAAAACAAACAAAAAAGTGATATGTAAGTCAAAGCCCACCCCTTTCTTCTTGATACTTATCATAGGGGATAAGTTGTTGCACAATAATATGATTGATTCAAGGGCCATTACTACAATCATGCCCAAGGTAGTGGTCGACATAATAAACTTGAAATATGAGCCCCTCGACAAGGGAATTATGTAGTTAGATGAGAAGAAGGTCCCAAACATTGGTCGCATTAAAGTTCTCTCTTTGACCTTATTTTCCTGTCTGAGCCAAATCCTGACCTAGCAAGTGGTAATAATTGACATTCTCCCCATCTTTGAAATGTTCCTATCAAGGGATTTCATGACAAAGCTTCGTGGATACTTGGCACTTGACTGGTCTCACTTAATATTACAAACTAGGTAGAAAGCAAAGATTAATATCTTGTTTGATCCTTTTAATCTTGAACACATCATAGAATATGCAATGCTAAGTTTTGAAGCAACAGATACCTCCTTTCCAAAAAAAGAGATCTATTACGTAGAAATGTTGGAGGAAGAAGAGGCCACAAGTGATCAAACACTCAAAGAAGAGGTTTTTGCTCAATCAATTCATTAATTTTGACCCTTTTGGGAACTTTCATGCCACAAGTCTTGGCACTTATGTAATTTTTTACGAGGACCATACCCTCCCAAAGTTGTTCAATGAGCAAGAAAAACCAAGTGAATTGGACAAAAATAGCTTATGGACATTGCATTTTAACAACACCAAATGCAAGGTTGGCTCTGGAGCTGACATTCATCTTTTATCCCCAACAAGGTAAAAAATCCTTAGATATTTCTACTTTCAGTTCATGTGTTCAAAAAATTATGCAAAATATGAATGATTGGTTTCATGTTTTGACTCTAGAGGAGTGGATTAGCATAAAATGGATACAGGTGTTTAGAGATCTCAAGCTAGTTGTAAGCTAGATTTAGGGATAGGCAGCTGCCATAAATGTAAAAATGTGGTACTACTACCATAGGGTATGGGACTTAAATCAAAAATTTTAAAGCTTTTAATATATAGGCCATCTTGTGATCTCAAAAATCTATTGTAGATAGAATGATTTCAATTGGTTCATAATTTTATCCAATCTCTCGATGAACCAAGAACCAACATATGATGTGTACCATCCTCTGACCAGGTCTATCTCTAACAATGACCAAAACTAGTAGTTCTTGCTGGAATATGGCTAGTAGTTCATATATTAGGTCTGTAGATTTGGATTTGTTCGTTCCAGCAAGAAAAATGAAGAACGATGCTTTACTGGAATAGTTGTTGAGAAACAGGGTATCTGGTTAGTTTATTGATCTATTTGCTTCACCAGATGATCATTTTCAATTGTGGATCTTGGAAAAAAAAAATTCATTCTTATGATCATGTTCAACAACTTTGATGATGTTGCACTACTCTATGTTCAAGTTATGAGATCCGACAAAAATATCTTTCTATTTATCTTGTTCTTGAAGGAAGACTTGTGTATATATTATGATGCGGATATATGCGGATTTATAAAATATAATTATTTTGGTTCAAATATTATGTTTTGGTCCCAACTAATTCTTAGCCAACTTTTGGAAGGTGCACATCAAATATTGTGAGTGCCTGAGCTGACCGTTGGAGAATATTTCATTATTTTGTTCAAGCTGACATATAGATGAAATTTGTAAGTAGTGGATACACATATGTATCATTTTTAAGAGTGAATGCTAAGCATGTCAAGTGTGTTGTTGTTGTAGTAGTTGTTGTTGGTAATGTGTGTGTGAGATAAATAATATCAGAAGACTTGTGATCAAACTGGCACAGTTGGACATAGATATTTTGGAGTAGAGCAAAGTAGAAAGAGAAGCAGGAAATGGGAATTTGACAGGAGATCAAAATATGATCAATGAACTATAATGGAACTGTAATCAGGCTTTGAAGAAGCTATAATCTCAGTACATCCTTTTGTTGTATTCAAAACATTCAGTAAGGAAGTGAGCCTTCTTTTCTCTTGAGTAGTGAGCTCTAGGTAGTGAGCCTGAATGCATGTGCATTCCTTTTTGTTTCTCATTATACTTTTAATAGAGTATAATTGTGGACTAACATCCACCGTGGTTTTTCCCCTAACAGGGTTTCCACACAAAAATATTAGTTTTTATGGTTTTTTATGTGCTTTTCATTATGGTTACATGTTTATTTGTACTTATGTGATATGAATGATTTCAAATCTGGTTTGTAATTTAAATTTATGCTAAACACTTATTCACCCCCCTTCTCAGTGTTCCTTGAGTCCAACAATTCTTTGAAGATGATTCCCAATTGATACCTTCTTACGACAGTTGAGGGAGATTTTTGATTAGCCACTACCCAGATCTAAAGGGGTCAGTGAGGAACAAGTGCTCCAACTAAAAAGAAATAAGCTCCCATGAGGCTTAATTAGTCTCGAGAACCTTTTTGACTATGAGGATGTGAGGAACAGTAAACGAAGATTCATGAACAATGAAGAGAACTATGAGGACCTCGATGTCAAAGATGGAAAGAAGCTAAAGTTTAGGAGGAACATGATATAGGGAGACAAGGAGAGGTTGAGGGACTTATGTGCTAAGAATAATGGGGTCATGGTCGAGACCTATGATGATCTCAAAGGATATGATCCTAGCATAATCTAGCATACTATTGAATTGGTCAAGGGTTCCAAACCCATTCGATAGAAGCAAAGGGAAGTCAACTTGAAGGTGGAAGCCATAATGGTACAAGAGCTTACAAAGTTGATAGAATCAAAGATTAGATACAAATACAAAGTTGTGTCACACTTTCGGCCAACTTATCGGCACAATTTAATTTTAGTATTTATAACTATAAATCAATTTTGGTCAAACATATGATCTAGTAATATTCATTCTATGTAAGTTAACTATGTCCACAAATTTTCCAACTAAAATTGTTGGCTAAATTCATATGTAGCACCACTTAGAGGCCAATTTACTAAAAAAATGAAATTAGTTGAAAAATTTAATGTTTCAACAAATCCTACTCATATAAATAACATTTTTCTAAAAATGTAAAAATACCCTTTTGTGGATTCATAAGTGTAGTTTTCAAATATATATATTTTTTAATAGTTTAATTATTATTTACATTTTATTTTTATTTTTATTAAAAGTAGGTTATCAACAAAAAAAATATTAGGTTGATTACCATGTCAAGAAAAATACTAAAACTTATAAATTTTCTTTTTCTTTTTAAATATGTTGCCCTAGATAAAAGAAACTATATTGAGATAGTATGATTTTTTTTCTATTTTAGATAAATATATAATATAAAAGTTTGTGTTGAGTGGAAATTATATTTTAATACACACACATTTAAAAATTTATTTTAAAATATATTTATTAAAATTGTAAAAAAATATGTCCATGCCCTAAAGTTTTAAGTTATAAATATACATAAAAAATTTGAAAGAAAAAAAGAAAATTTGCTATATAAAACTTGAAGTCTTATGTAACGTCGTTTTTAAACATTTTTTTAGTGCAACTAAATTACAATGTTAATTAATAAAAACTATATTCAAATAGTTTTTTATTTTTTTCAAAATAATATAAACATAGAATATACTAAAAAGTACACATTTTATTGGTTTACATCATTTCAAAATTTAAAACATATATACTACTTTCTAGTAATTCAATTTTATAAGTTAGATCAATGTTTATCATTTCCTCTATAAAAGTGTGACACAAATTTTTACTTTAACCCAATTATTTACCCGATTAAGCACTCTAGTTGGGTGTTCAATCTAGTCATTTTTTGAAAAAATATTGGTGACATACAACTTTGTGTGGAATTTTAGCACTTGAATAAAGCTTCATTAAATGACCATTACCATGTGCCCTCAGTGGAGTAGATCTTACAAACTGTGGCTAGGTCAATATATTTTCATTGCTCGATGGTTTTTTGAGCTATAACCAAGTCTACATGAAGGAGGAGGATCAACATAAAAAAAATGTTCACCACCAAGTGGGGTACATTTTCATATTTAAAAATTCCCTTCAGCCTCTCTAATGTGGGTGCCACCTTTCAATGTGTGATGGACGTTGCTTTTAAGGGATTGATCAACAAGATCATCTTCATATATTTAGATGGCGTAACAATATTTTTGAAATCAAATGATGATCATTTTGATCATCTGAAAATGCCTTTCTAGAAGTGCCTGAACCATAGATTTTTGGCAAAGGTGTTATGACTCTCTTGATCAATTAGGGTTTTTCACCTAAAGGAGAGAGATAGACCCCAAAATCTAGGTAGTTCACTCAAAATAATGCAACTACAATGAAAATATTCCTAAATTCAATGATCTAAATGCAAAAAAATGATAAAAAAGATTGATTATTGATGCAAAACCTAAGAAATGTGAAGTGTTGGAAAACACAATGTGATATGAAAATAAGTATGAAATGATAAGAAAGAAGTCCTATAAATGAAGTATAATAGAACAGGAACAACAAGAGGTAAATATCAGACACTTAGAAACTCTAAAGATCTGAAAGTAATTCTGAAAATCTTTAAATGTTGACTTTTTGACTATTTGGGAGCGAATTAGTCCTAGATCAGGGTTTCTGCCCATAATCCCATTTCTGTCAAAAGGGTACTGGAATCTACATTCTATCTCAACAGAAACCTTTAGGACTCATTCACCATTAGTGGTCAATTAGTCCACTTTCCATTTTCCAAAAATAGAAACTATAGATCTGCACTTTATCATCTACATTGTACTTCCAGAACTAATTTTTGGGTCTAAATCTTCAAAAGTACTTGCAAAAAAGAATATAAATTTTTGTATAATGGGGGTTTTTCCTCAGTCAAACGCATAGTTGGTAATTAAACCTTGGAAACTCTAAAGATCTACAAGAAACTCTAAAAATCTTTAAATGTTGACTTTTTGACTATTTGTGAGCGAATTAGTCCTAGATCAGGGTTTCTGCCCAGTATCCCATTTTTGTCAAAAGGGTACTAGAATCTACATTCTTTCCCAACAAACACCTTTAGGAGGACTCATTCTCCATTAGTATCGAATTAGTCCACTTTCCATTTTCCAAAAATAGAAACTACAGATCTACACTTTATCATCTACACTGTACTTCTAGACTAATTTCTAGGTCTAAATCTTTAAAAGTACCTACAAAAAAGAATATAATTTGTTGTATAATGGGGATTTTTCCTTGTTCAAACCCCTAGTTGGTAATTAAACCTTGAAAAGATGATAAAATCTACATAAACCCTAGCCTTAAGCGTGTCTAAGACTAGGAAAATATAAAGCAATGCAAAACCCTATTCTAATATGCTAGAATAAATTTGTTTAAAGGAACTTGAATTATGCAAGAATTCTATAAAAGAAACTGGTGCAGGAGCACCTGGAAAAGTTCAAGCTTTATTGAAGTTTTTGGTTGAAGTTTAATTTTGTTGTCTTGTGTAAGGTCTTGTGGACCATCTTGTTTGTGGTTGAGGGTCTTTGCTTCTTAGATAAGAAGTGGTGAAAGTTGAATAAGTTTTGGAAGCCTATTTTTGGTTGTTTTCTAAACAATGGACCAAGGTTGCAAAACACACTATGTTTTACAACACTAATCTTTTGGTCATTCTTAGGCCCGATAAAAGAAACATAACTGTTTCCAATCCTTTTAAAAGGGGTTCCTCGACCCAGGAGCAATGTTGGGAGGAATAAAATTCGGTGAAGCTTTTGTGTGAATAAAGGAAAACAATGTTTTGTCTTAATTTTTCTAAATTTTTGTACCTTGGTAGACTTTCTATGGATTAGTTTGTTATTGTTATGATCTGTACAATGTAGTTTTGGTTATCTTCTAGCTTTGAGTGTGATTAGATAGCTCCTTTGTTGCTTTTATAAGTATTTATTGTAAATAATTTGTTTCTGCTCAAGTTTTGGTCTGAAACAGACTGTATTTTTGAAAATGTGGTGCTAGAGCACTTTTCCTCCGTACAAATAGTATGGTCCTTTGGAAGTAGTTCCTAGTCACCATGTTTGTAAATATGTTAATTTGTAGGTTTTTTTTGAGTTCATTGGATGCTAGCAAATGGATGCCCTAGGCGAGCTAGAGCAGGCCCGATTGGGGCAGTCTTGAATTAAAAACTCCATATCTTGCAGGGGAATAAAGATCTTAGTGAAATTATTTTTGGAGAATTTAAAGGAAGGTCTTAGCTATGCTTGGAGATTAGGAGAGGGTTCTGGTAGTTCATCTGGAGTGAGCATTCTTTGATAGTCTTCAAACAACCTTGAGAAACTTAGAATCCCTAGGGTTCTCGATCAATTTGGTGTTTGGACAGTGTACGACCTGAGCAGGCTTGAAACCACACGAATTTGGAGGTGAGAGCATGAGAAACTTAGACATTGAGAAAAGTACCCTGATCCTTTGGTGGGCTTAGGAGGAAATAGCATTTTGACTCTATTCAGAGGCCTAATTGGGGCTTAAGCTTGTAGCCCTTTCCAAACCCTAGGAGAAGTTGTCTTGAAAGTGATGGATAGATGAAGACTTGGTGAACCTTTAAAACCCTTTGGAAGATAGTTTGAGGCCTTTTTGGTCATTTCCTACACCTGCAAGAGTTCTTGGAGTATTGAGGAAGGTTGGCCTTGAGTATGGTGTAAAAGGCTAGGGAAGAGTTGTGGCAATGAACCAAGGTGGACTTGGTGGTTGGAGTTTGTGGTAGAAGAGGGATTGGTCAAATGATCTAGGGGTTCCTAGTCATGAGCAGGGACCTATAGGTTGGATTGGTGGAGCAAGGCACCAAGGAGGTCTAATAAGGAAAGGCCTAGCGTAGGAATCAGAGAGTGATTCCTCCAATCCCTCTCCCTATCAAATTGGTATCAGAGCAAGCAAAAGATTTGGGGAAGTAGCTTATATGTTAGAAGTTGAGTCAAGTGAAACTCCCACCATGGTGAAAAATGCACAATTAGCCAAGATGGTTGAAGGACAAGAGGAGGACAACAAGTTGTTAAAAGAAAGAATAGATCAGCTTGAGAAAGCATTGAACAATGCAAGGTTGGAAGGAAAAGTACCAAAGGAAGAAGAGGTTGCAAAGGAAGACAAGGTCCCTGAACCTGACCCTATTTTGGAGGAGGAGCCTTTCTTGAAGGCATGAAAAGCCTTGAGTGGAAAAGGACTTGAGGGCATACCACTATTTAGTGGAAAAATGGATCCTGATTTGGTCATGGATTGGATAGAAGGCATGGAGAATCACTTTGAATGTGATGGAGTCACTGAAGCACAGAAGGTGAAGGTTGCTAAATCAAGGTTGATAGGATCAGCCTTGACATGGTGGAAGTTTGTTTAGACTGAAAGGGAAAAGAAATGCAAACAACCCATATCAACTTGGAAAGGAATGGTTGCTAAGGTAAAGGAAGCCTATATGCCAGAGGATTATGAGATCCAACTTCACAAGAAGAGGAAAAGTCTAAGGCATAAATATTAGGATGTAAATACTTATACTAAAGATTTTCAAAATCTTTGCTTGAGATCTAATGTAATAGAGGATGAGAGCCTCAAAGTGGCTAGATACCTGAATGGTTTGAAATGGAACATCCAAGAGGTGATGGCTCTTTTGAGTCCTAAAACAGTACACCAATGTTATCAATTGGCTATCAAGATTGAGGAAAGGAACAAGAGGAAGCAAGATCAGTCTTCTAAGGGCAGAGGAAAAGGCAAAGACCAAAGAGGATAGCGTGGAGGTTACCAAGGTAGAGGCAATGATCAAAGAAATCAAGGAGAATCAAAACTTGCTGAGCATGGAGGTGAAACATCTTCAAGAAGAGGATTTAACAGAGGAAGAGGACCTCAAGGAGGTTCAAATAGAGGAAGAGGAGCAGGTAGGAGCAGTTCTTATTTTGCAAACATGAAGTGTTATCATTGCAGTCAACTAGGTCACCCTGCTTATAGGTGCCCGGAGAAAGCATCCTCTTCTAGCAATGAAAAGAGAGTGGCCTATGCACAAGAGGACACCATGAGTCCTAAAGCATCTGAGATCAGTCATATAGAGTCTGAGGTAGGAGATAATCTAATGTTTAATAGGGTTTTGATCAAACAACCAGTCAAAGAGGAACCTAAGCAAAGAAGAGCTCTTTTTAGAGTAAGATGCAAGATACTTGGTAAAGTATGCAAGGTCATAGTAGACTCAGGTTCAAAAAATAACATAATCTCAGAGGAGGCAGTAACTAAACTGAAATTGGAGAAGGTACCCCACAATAACCCCTACAAGGTCACATGGCTAAATAAAGGGCATAGTGTTTTATTTAATGAGCAAGTAATAGTGGAATTTTCAATTGGAGGCTATAAAGACAAGTTAGTTTGTGATGTGTTGCCCATGGATGCATGTCATCTACTACTGGGCAGACCATGGCAATATGACAGAAGTACGATTTATGATGGGAAAGAGAACACCATCTCATTCAAGAAGGATGGAAGAACCTTCAAGCTGCAGTCACTGTCAGAAGAAGATGAAGGGCAGTCCAAGGTACCAAACATCATGTTGAGTAGTGGTAAAGAGTTTATCAGCAATCTACATCAAGGAGGTGAAGGATATGTTGTTTTAATGCAGTCTAAAGAAGAAACCAAGGCTGAAAATATAGTCTTACCAGAAGTAGTCCAAAGGTTGCTTGATAAGTACAAGAGCATAGTTAGTGATGGTACACCTGCAACTCTACCACCAAAGAGAGCAATAAGTCATCAAATTGACTTCATACCTGGAGCCTCATTACCTAACAAAGAAGCATACAAGCTTACACCTGAGCAGAACCTAGAGGTAGCTAGGCAAGTGCAAGAATTATTAGATCAAGGATTGATTCAAAAGAGCATCATCCCTTGTGGAGTACTAGTGGTTTTGGAAACCAAGAAAGGAGGCAAGTGGATACCTTGTACTAATTCTAGAGCAATCAATAGGATCACCATTAGGTATAGGTTCCCAATTCCTAGAATTGAAGATTTAATGGATTGCCTTGGAGGAGCACAGTATTTCACTAAGTTGGACCTCAAGAGTGGCTACCATCATATCAGGATTAAGGATGGAGATGAGTGGAAGACATCTTTTAAGACAAATGATTGGTTATATGAATGGAAAGTGATGCCATTTGGCCTCTCAAATTCCCCTAGCATGTTCATGAGACTAATGAATGAGGTGCTTAAGGATTTCACAGGGATCTTTGTAGTAGTCTATCTTGATGACATACTAATTTTCAGTAAGACAGCAAAAGAACACCTCAAGAATGTGGAGATGGTTCTTAAAAGGTTGCAAGAAGAGAAGTTGGCAATCAACCTTAAAAAGTGTGGGTTATTCAAACAAGAGCTGGTGTATCTAGGTTTTGTAGTATCCAAAGGAACCTTGAAGATGGATCCAAGAAAGGTGGAAGCCATCCTAAACTAGCCTACACCAACCACAACAACAGAGGTAAGGAGTTTTCATGGTTTGGCTCAATTCTATAGGAAATTCATAAGGAATTTTAGTGGTATATGTGCACCATTCCTAGACACTATCAAAGGTGGTCTAAAAACAAAGTTTAAGTGGACTCAAGAGGTTGATAAAGGGTTTGAAAAACTGAAACAAGAAGTGGCAACTAAACCTATTCTATTATTGCCTAGTTTTGACAAGTTGTTCATAGTTGAGTGTGATGCAAGTGGAGTAGTAGTAGGAGGAGTACTTAGTCAAGAAGGTAGGCCTGTGGCCTTCTTTAGTGAAAAGCTCAATGAAGCCAAGAAAAAATACTCTACCTATTATTTGGAGTTATATGCTTTAGTGCAGTCCCTTAGGAAGTGGAGGCATTATTTATTACCCAAGGAGTTTGTGGTTTTTACTGATAATCAGGCCCTAAGTTATATCAACACCCAAGAGAAGTTAAGTAATAGGCATTTGAAATGGATGGAATACATCCAAGCTTTCACATTCACTATCAAGCACAAAAAGGGACAAATGAATAAGGTTGCAGATGCATTAAGCAGAAGGTTGTTGATAGTATAGGAGATATAGCTGAAGAGCATTATATTAGAGAGTTTCAAAGACCTCTATGGTGAGGATGAAGGCTTCTAAGAAGCGTACAAGGTATGTTCTGATTTTGAGAATCATTTTCATAGCCAGTATTCTGAGTACACATTGCAAAATGGACTATTATTTAAGGGTAGTCAGTTATGTGCGCCAAGAGGGTCAATGAGGGAAAATATGATTCAAGAAAAGCATAATGGCAGTATTAGTGGGAATTTTGGCATCAATAATACCTTAAAGCTAGTACAAAGGTTCTATTATTGGCCTAAGTTAGCAAGAGATGTTAGAAGATATGTGGAATAGTGTGTTGTGTGTATGAAAGCTAAGGGAGGAGCTAGCAATGTTGGTTTATATCCCTACCCATTCCTAACAGACCATGGGAGTGTGTGAGCATGGATTTTTTGGTAGGCCTTCCTAAGACCAAGACTGGTTTTGATAGTGTTTATGTTGTGGTAGACAGATTTAGCAAGATGAGTCATTTTATTCCCTGCAAAACTACTCATGATGCAAGCTACATATCTCATCTTTTCTTCAAGCAGGTTGTTAGGATCCATGGCTTGCCTCTAAGCATTGTTTCTGACAGAGATGTGAAGTTCATGAGTCATTTTTGGAAGACTCTATGGAGCAGATTGGGTACAAACCTATCTTTTGGATCAGCTTACCATCCTCAGACTGATGGTCAAACAGAGGTGGTTAATAGGGTGCTAGGTAATCTTTTGAGGTTCTTAACTAAAGAATATGTACATACATGGGATATGGTGATCTCCCAAGCTGAATATTCCTATAATGATTGTGTCAATAGAACTACAGGGAAAGGTCCTTTTGATGTTGTGTATGGGATGCACCCAAGAGGCATTTGTGAACTTAGAGACCTTGGATCTATGGAGAACAGGAGTGGAAATGCAGAGGAATTCACTCAGACAATGAAAGAGATTCATGAGCAGGTCAAGAAAATAGTTACAACAGCAACCCAAAAGTTGAAGGAAAAACTTGATTTGTCAAGGAAGGATGTACAATTTACAGTTGGGGACTATGTTATGGTCCACCTCAAAAAATATAGGTTGCAGAAGGGAATTTCAACTAAGTTACATATGAAAAGAGTGGGTCCATGCAAGATATTGGCCAAGTATGGCAAGAATGCATACAAGGTGGAGTTAACATCAAATTTGGGCATCTCTCCAGTGTTCAATGTAGCTGACTTGATGACATACATGGGATCAGTCAAGGATGTGGATCAGAACAGTCAAGAAGTTCTCAAGGACATCAGCAATGTACCCTTCCCTCATCAAGACAAGCCTCAGGTAGAGAAGATACTAGAGTCAAGGGTGAAGAAGACTACAAGGCACAAGGTGTACATGGAGCATCTTGTCAAATGGAAGGATAGGCATGAATCAGAAGCTACCTAGGTAGAAGAAGCAGAATTTAAGCAACATGGCATTGCTATGTCTCTAATCTCTCCCAAAGTTTCTTAGTTGTTTGTGCTGAGAGGGGGAGAATGGTGCAGGAGCACCTGGCAAAGTTCAAGCTTTATTGAAGTTTTTGGTTGAAGTTTAATTTTTTTGTGTTTTGTAAGGTCTTGTGGACCATATTTTTTGTGGTTGAGGGTCTTTTCTTCTTATATAAGAAATGGTGAAAGTTAAATAAGTTTTGGAAGCCTATTTTTGGTTGTTTTCTAAACAATGGACCAAGGTTGCAAAACACACTGTGTTTAAGAACACTAATCTTTTGGTCATTCTTAGGCCTGATAAAAGAAACCTAACTATTTCCAAGCCTTTTAAAAGGGGTTCCTCGAACCAAGAGAAAATTTGGGAGGAATAAAATTCGGTGAAGCTTTTGTGTGAATAAAGGAAAACAACGTTTTGTCTTAATTTTTCTAATTTTTTGTATATTGGCAGACTTTCTATGGATTAGTTTGTTATTGTTATGATCTGTACAATGTATTTCTGGTTATCTTCCAGCTTTGATTGTGATCAGATAGCTCTTTTTTTCTTTTATAAGTATTTATTGTAAATAATTTGTTTCTGCTCAAGTTTTGGTCTGAAATAGACTGTATTTTTGAAAATGTGGTGCTAGAGAACTTTTCCTCTGTACAAACAGTATGGTCCTTTGGAAGTAGTGCCTAGTCACCATGTTTGTAAATATGTTAATTTTTAGGTTTTTTTTGAGTTCATTGGATACTAGCAAATGGATGCCCTAGGCGAGCTAGAGCAGGCCCGATTGGGGCAGTCTTGAAGTAAAAACTCCATATCTTGCAGGGGAATAAAGATCTTAGTGAAATTATTTTTGGAGAATTTAAAGGAAGGTATTAGCTATGCTTGGAGATTAGGAGAGGGTTCTGGAAGTTCATCTGGAGTGAGCATTCTTTGACAGTCTTCAAACAACCTTGAGAAACTTAGAAACCCTAGGGTTCTTGATCAATTTGGTGTTTGGAAAGCGTACGGTCTGAGCAAGCTTGAAACCATAAGAATCTTATAGGTGAGGGCATGAGAAACTCAAACATTGAGCAAATTACCCTAATCCTTTGGTGGGTTTAGGAGGAAATAGCATTTTGACTCTGTTCAAAGGCCTAATTGGAGCTTAAGCTTGTAGCCCTTTCCAAACCCTTAGGAGAAGTTGTCTTGAAAGTGATGGATAGATGAAGACCTGGTGAACCTTTAAAACACCTTGCAAGATAGTTTGAGGCCTTTTAGGTCATTTCCTAACACTGCAAGAGTTCTTGGAGTATTGTGGAAGGTTGGCCTTGAGTATGGTGTAAAAGGCTAGGGAAGAGTTGTGGCAATGAACCAAGGTGGACTTGGTGGTTGGAGTTTGTGGTAGAAGAGGGATTGGTGAAATGAGCCAGGGGTTCCTAGTCATGAGCAAGGACCTATAGGTTAGATTGGTGGAGCAAGGCACTAAGGAGGTCTAATAAGGAAAGGCCTAGAGTAGGAATTAGGGAGTGATTCCTCCAATCCCTCTCCCTATCAGAAACCCTACAACATTTTAAATGTGAATGAATGACATGAAAACCTTAAATCTTAAGATAGAGTGAAAATGGAAGATTGAATCACTTTGAAAACAAGTCTTTATGCTTAATTTGATGGCTAGTTCCATCTTCTCAACCTAGATTTATCCATGATTGTCCATAAGCATCCATGATCAACACCTTGCAATGAAATATCTTGAATGAGAAGTGAGCTTGAAGACTTGCAAAAACCCTAGCTTGTTGTCCCAAAATTTCAACTTTGTTGTAGGAAGATTGATGAATCTTCTTGTGGAAGATATTCAACACTTGACTCTTAAATTTTTGCTTGTAAAAATGACTAAATATTATGAAAAATGACCTAAAAATGTGTATTTATAGGCATCAACATCTAATTTCCAATAATTTATACCTAAGAGGCTGACATCCATTGAAAATTTGAATTAAGTCGGTGAAATTCTTGCTCAAAATTGAAATTTTCCCCAAAAGGGACTCATTCACCACCCTTGGTGAATGGGTCCCACCAGAGGGGACTCATTCACCCAAGGTGGTGAATGGGTCCCACTTGTGGTTTTTGGAGGTGGTTTTTTGAGATATGAATGAATTAGGTATAATTTGTTAGGATTTGTATGATTTTTAAGTGAAATAGGTCTCTAGATAAAAAAAATAAAGGGTCTTAGGGGCCTATAAATGTTGTTTTAAAGAATAATAAATGCAAGGGTACTAAAAAGTAGGTCTAAATTCAGTGTAATTTTTTTCTTTTTCCAAGAGCATCCAATTTTCTATGCCACATTTAGCCCCTACTTTAGTGCCCATATGACTCTATGTGCATATGTAAGTTTACACTTTATTACATAAAGGATACTTGTTCACATGACCAGAGAATGAAGCCCCCAATGTAGTTATCTATAAAACTACAACATTAGGATCCACATTCTACAACACATGTTCATTAGTTGTTCAAAAATCCCTTTATCTAACTTCTAAGAATCAAATTTGAGGGTAGATGTATGCCCCCCTTGATTCCACTTGCTTTACGGAGATGGAGTCAAGGTGGAAATCTCGCCACATCAAATCTAGAATCAATCACACTGTAGGGCATTTTAAAGTACCATGCCACATAACAATGGATGAGTAATGATGGCAGGGTGGAAATCATGATTCCAATGAAACAAATGACATCGAAAATGGAGTTTAGTAGCTCCCATTATGTTAATTTGAAGAAAAGGAGCTTTTTAACCCTCTAGGAGTAAAAATCCCTAATTTGAACATAAAATTAAAGAAGTAAAGAAAATGGTCACATACTTTTATCATTTTATCTTGGTGTAGCTTGAGTGACAAGAAAAGAGGAGAAAATACTGAGCAAATGAGGATATGAGCATGCGATATTGGATGTTCTTCAAGACCAGGTGGCACTTAGTGAGTGGCATCACAAGGTAAGTCAATTCTACAAATTTCGCTTAGTGTTTTTCAATGATATAATGATTTTTAATGCATATATAGGCTAATTTAGGATATTGGAAAGAGTTTGCAAAGTGTCCCATTTTTTTGTGAAGTGTCCCATTTGTTCACAACATGTTCCTTTTGTTCACAAAGTGTCCCTTTTGTTTGCAAAGTGTCTCGTTCTTTTACAAAGTATCCCTTTTCTTTGCAAAGTGTCCCAAAAGGGTTCTAAAGTGTCTAGGGCCTTTAGGAAAGCACACTAGAAAAAATTTAGTACACTTGAATGATGATTAATGTAAACATTATAGATATTAAATGATTTAGATAGCATATTTTATGTTTTGATAGGTACCTTCCCGTTCGCATCAACATCTTAGAGGTAGATAGTTGAACTTTTTGAGAGATGTATCCCCAAAACTATCAACAAAGGAGACAAAGCATCTTTAGGACATGGGCATCTATTAGGTGTACCTCATGCCCCCATGAGGTACCATGAAGTGATGTTGATGGCTTTGTGTGAGCATTGGGATGCAAATACCTGCACATTTCATCTTTCAACAGGGGAGATGACTATCACCCTAGAGGATGTACACCATATTCTCCAAGTTCCTATTTGAGGAGAATGGGTATGCTTCCAAGGAGACATTCCATGAGCAAATGGCCGATATGAAGTACTAACTAGATACACCAGTTCATGATGAGTGCATCAGGAGACAAATTTATTTGTTGATGCTACTCTACTCATGAGCCACTATGGTGCAGCAAATCACAATGCAAAGGGTGGCACTAGTACTCAATCTAGATGGTCGAGTAGAACAATTGGATAGAGGGTTAGTCCACTTGAGTCGAGGGATGTAAGAGCAAAAAATGGTCTATTCTTGGGGATGCTATATCTTAGCTCATTTGTATTATGATCTAGGATGATTTGTATTTTGAGAGATAGACAGTATGGTGCATTGTACGCTACTATAGGTATGGTGCCTAGAGAATATCGCATGCATGAGACCTATTGGATTCCCATGTGCTATAGTTGCAGGCTACCATCAAGCCTTAGGTTATGCACTACAATGATTATGGCAGTATGGAGACCTACATTTTTGGAGAGTGAGGTTTGACCTACTTGAGGAGGATGATATCATATGGAGGCCCTATCAGCTGACACTACTACGGCTAGATCACATGAGACAAATGAGGAGATTGTAGATGGATATATATTTGGCTGATTGACATGACCACATAGTACATCCTTTCTACTATGGGTGAGTCATTCGGTAGTTAGGATAGGTTCAAATGGCACCGAGGGCATGCCCCCTTCTTACGAGATCAGTGTGGAGTGCCTAGAGACCAGGTGATATAGTATGAATCATGATAGACAATATAACACCTAGTGACTCTAATTTATTTGATCATGATCAACCCCTAGTCTCTGATGCTGATGATGTCATTAGCATAGATGAGTATGAGGAGTGGTGGACAGTGTCACGACCGACTCCTATATTTCATTTTGATGAGCCCATAGGTGATGCAAAACCATTACTAGATGAGGGAGATGATGTAGATTACAGGGCTAAGGAGGTACGGTACAAGGCTATAGATATATTTATTGATGTTATAGATGATAAGTATGATGAGGATGTAGATCGCGACTACGATGACCAGGATGAAGGAGATGAGGAATGAGGATTAGGATGATGAGGAGGAGTATGAGGAGGAAGATCCACCCCTAAGTGAGGGTGATGAGGTATCAAATGAGGATGGAAACAAGTAGGGGGAGTCCATACACACTCGTGTGACCAAATCATGTGCAACAGACATCAGTACCCATAGTCATGAAGAGGCTAGCACATTCTTCATGCCCCCCAGTGAGGATGAGGTTGATATTCCTCGACCTATTGGAGATATAGGTGATGATATTTAATTTATGTATTTTCTTTATGTTAGAGTTTACATTTTATACATATATATTATGATGTGTATTGATTATTCCTTGTTTCTATCTAGCAGGAGTGATGAGAGACTACCAAGAGTTTTATTGTTTTGTAGCTGCAAAGATAGTTCCAATATTTGTCAATGAGGAGGAGATGGACTCAAATTATGTGCCCCCGCCTATCGTAGAGGATGATCCTGGGTCACTTAGATGATTCATGAGATTGCAGGTAGCTTATAAGAGTGTGAGGAGATGACTCTACCAAGCAAAGAGTGCAGGACAGTCTTCTCAGAATCTAGTAGAGTTTGAGAGATTAGAGGTAGAGGTAGCACAACTATGTGTAGAGAGAGATCAAATATCAGGACAACATTAGTTGGCCCTTGGATGGATACAAGGTTTAGAGTTTGCACTCAGATACAATAGATCCTGATCACGATCACATACGATTGTCTCTCAACATCCTACTACTGATCATGAGCACCAGATCCTAAGGGATCAAGTAGTCATAGACCTCAATGATATTGTATATATATATATGTATATGAGCATGTGATGTTTTATCATTTGGCATAATGTGTTGAAATATTAAATGGAAATGTGATTAATTAAATAACTTTTGTAAAATTATTTAATTAATGTCTACATGTTGTAATAGAGTTTATGTGATCTAATGTAAAATATATTTCAGTTTCACTTAGATACAACAAGATTGTGTTGAGAAGGTTATGTTAAATTAAATGCATTTATAATGTATATAATGATCTAACTTAACATAACATAGAGAGTGAATAGTATGAATCCTCAAGTAATTATTAAATAATCACCTTAGTGTTCAAGACATACATGTGGGCATTGTCAAGAACAAAGCAATGTGAAAGCACTTAGTATATAACCAAATAACTTTAAACAACACTACTTTATCATTCATACTATTCAAAGAGACAAGAGATAATACCAACGTAGATGTGTGACATTAATGGGTTCCTTAAGGGGTGTGCTATTGAGATTTGTTAATATATAAGCACCAGACCCATAACTAGTATCGATTATGTAAGGTCCCAACCAATTAGGGCTAAATTTATCTTTGTCAGAAAAATCAACATTACTATTGCATTGATTCTCATAGAGAATGAAATCACTCTTGTTAAATGTCTAAGGAATGACCTGATTATTTTGTTGTTGTTGTAATTTCTAATGTAATCTTGGAGATGCTCAAGAGCGTTGATGTGTTGTTCATAGAGCATCTCAAGTTGGTGCAATCTTTGTTCTTTATAAGTGGCATCTTCAATAAGGTCTTGAAGAGTGGTTCATAGGGTAGGAAGTTCTAACTCTGAAGGCATGATCACCTCCGTACCATAGACAAGGTTATAGGTTCTAGTTTGTGTGGATAATCTAAAAAAAATTTGATAAGCCCATAGCGCATAATGTAATTGTGTATTCCAATCCTTATGATGTTTGTTAATAGTTTTCTTGAGGATTTGTTCAAGAATCTTATTAGTGCTTTCAACTTGTTCATTGGATTGTGGATAATATGGTGTGCAAAAACAATATTGAATGTTGAATGTTTCAAGAAATTTCTTAACTTCATGATTCTTAAATGGAGTTCCATTATCTAAAACTATTGTAGAAGAAAGTCTGAAGTGAGCATTTATATGCTCTAATATGAAATGATAGATTACATCAAAATTTGTATAGAGAAGTGGAATAGCTTTCACCCATTTTGTGAAGTAATTAGTTGTGGTAATGATGAATGTATTTCCAGTAGAGGAAGGTGGTGAATTTTTTCTAATTAGATCCAATCCCCATACTGAAAATGGCTAAATAGGAATTTTGGCCTAGAGCTCAGAAGCAGGAGCATGAATCAAATTGCTATGTTCTTGACATTTATGACATCATTTAACATAAGCAAAACAGTCTTTTTCCATATGTCTCCAGTACTATCCCATACTAAAGAGTTTTTGCACTAATGATCATCCTCCAAAATGACCCCCATAGGCACCAACATGGGCCTAGTCAAGAGCTATAGGAATTTCATGTTAGGTTCACCAAAATGAACCATAGATTTTTGGCAAAGGTGATATGACTCTCTTGCTCAATTAGGGGTTTTCACCTAAAGAAGAGAGATAGACCCCAAAATCTAGGAAGTTCACTCAAAATAATGCAAGTATAATGAAAATATGCCTAAATGCAATGATCTAAATGAAGAAAACTGATAAAAGCGATTGATTATTAAGGAAAAACCCAAGAAATGTGAAGTGTTGGAAAATACAGTGTGATATGCAAATAAGTATGAAATGGTAAAAAAGAAGTCCTATAAATGAAAGTATAATAGTAAAAGAGAAACATGGGATAAATATCAGGCACCTAGAAACTCTAAAGATCTGAAAATACCTCTAAAAATTTGAAAATGTTAACTTTTTGACTATTTGGGACTCATTCGCCAACTTGGGCAAATTAGTCCTAGATTAGGGTTTTTGCCCAGAATCTCATTTGTTCCAAAAGGGTACTGGAATTTGCATTCATTCCTAATAGACACCTTTAGGAGGACTCATTCACCATTAGTAACAAATTAGTCCACTTTCTATTTTCCAAAAATAAAAACTACAAATCTGCACTTTATCATTTGCATTGCACTTCCAGACCAATTTTTGGGTTTGAATCTTTGAAAACACCTGCAAAACAAAATATAATTTGTTGTCTAATGGGGGGTTTTCCTTGGTCAAACCCCTAGTTGGTAATTAAACCTTGGAAATATGATAAAATCTATATAAACCCTATCCTTAAGCGTGTCTAAGACTAGTAAATCTAAAGTAATGCAAAACCCTATTTTAATGTGCTATAATAAGTTTGTTTACAGGAACTTGAATGATGCAATACTTCAATACAAGAAACCCTAAAACATTTTAAATGTGAATAAATGACATAAAAACCTTAAATATGAAGATAGAGTGAAAATGGAAGATGGAATCACTTTGAAAACAAGTCTTTAGGCTTGATTAGATAGCTAGTTGCATCTCATCAACCTAGATTTCTCCATGATTCTCCATAGGAATCCATGATCAACACCATGCAATGAAATATATTCAATGAGAAGTGAGCTTGAAGACTTGCAAAAACCCTAGCTTGTTGTTCCAAAGATTCAACTTTGCTATGGAAAGATTGATGAATCTTCTTTTGGAAGATATTCAACACTTGAATCTTAAATTTTTTCTTCTAAAAAAGACTAAATATTATGAAAAATGACCTAAAAATGTGTATTTATAGGCATCAACATCTAACTTCCCGTTATTTAGACCTAAGAGGCTAACATTCCCTCAAAATTTGAATTAAGTTGATGAAATTCTTGTTCAAAATTGAAATTTTTGCTAAAAGGGACTCATTCAGCACCCTTAGCAAATGGGTCCCACTAGAGGGGACTCATTCACTCGAGGTAGTGAATGGGTCCCACTTGTGGTTTTTGGAGGTGGGTTTTTGATATATGAATGAATTAGGTATTATTTGTTGGCATTTGTATGATTTTTAAGTGAAATGGGCCTCTAGATAAAAAATAATGGTTCTTAGGGGCCCATATATGCTATTTTGAAGAATAATTAATGAAAGGGTATTGAAAAATAGTTCCAAATTAATCGTGGAATTGTATTTTTTTCTAGGAGCATCCAATTTTCTACACCATAGTGCCAACAATTTAGCATTTCTTTAAATCCCAAGAAATGTGTATTCAGAGTAATCCAAGGAAAATTTCTTGGCTTCATGGTATATAAAGAAGGAATAGCCATAGACCCTTAAAGGGTGAGGGCTATAATGGAATTACCACTACCTATTAATCAAAAGGGGTTATAGTCTTTCTTGGGGAAGATTAACTTTGTTAGTTAGTTCATTTCAGATTTCCCAAGCATTGCGAGACTTATCACATTGATAGTAAAGAAAGGCTTAGTGTTCAAATGGACCCAAGAAGGATAAATCACCTTTGAAAAGATTAAGGTAGCCATCTCCACAACTTCATTGTTAGCTAACCCAGATCTTTCAAGAGACTTCCTGCTTCATGTTTATAGCAACCATCACAACATAGCCTTCCATTGCTTTCAACTCAAGGACCCTAAAGGGGTATGAAACTAGATATAATTTTGTAGAAAAATAGGCCTTTTCCATTGTCAAAAACCTCAAAAAGTTTTGACATTTGGTTTCAGTGAATAAAATTATAGTCTTCATTGCCCATCCCAATGTTAGGGAATACATCATAGAAGGCGAGATCATTGAGAAAAGGGTGAATTGGATCACCAAGATCTTTGAGTATGATGTTAATATTCAACCGATAAAGTTGGTTTGAGGAAGACGCCTATGTGGATATCTCACGGAAGAGCTCTACTCCAAGGTAGAAGAGGAGGTTGACCATGTCTATGCAAATAAATTTGAGTCAGATGATTCTTGGGTGGTTGATTGGATGAGATTCATGTAGACCGACTAATACCCACCCAATGTCCCACCACACAAAAGAAGATACTACAAGATTCAAGGCACTGGATATGTACTCGTCAATAGAAATTTATTTAAAAGAAATTATGATGAAGCCCTTTCAGATTGTTGTATGGACAAGCCATAGGATGAGAGAATTTTGAACAAATTCCATAACAACCCACAAGGCGAACATTTATCTACCATGATAACCACCTTAAAAATCATGCAGGCAAGATACTATAGGGGAAAATTGTTCTCCAAAGCTCACCATCTAGTGAGAAAGTGCACTCAGATCCAATATTTTGTCAACAAGTGAATAAACTATGCCATGCCATTGATACCAATTGTGATCGAAGAGACCTTCACACATTAGGGGTTAGATTTTATTGGGATGATCAATCCCATATCCAGCTTAGGATAGAAATGGATTCTCATGGCTACTGATTATTTTACAAGAAAGACAATGACTACTAGATTTTGTGTTCTTAGGATTTGGTTTTCAATTTTCTCTCATGGGTGGTAATGTCATAAGTCCTTGTCTTAGAAGTATATGTAATGTTCTTTTAGTTTCAGATGGCAGACAAGAAAATTGCAAATTCTTCAATTTGTAAGGCCTTGATTGCTTACTAGAGTCACCAACTTACAAAGGTGGATATAAAGTAGGAGGACCTAAGATGATTATATCATACTTGTGAGGAATTGGTTGTTCTTTAGGAATTAGGACACTTATGTCAAGAGGGGAATATTGATATCATATCACTTTGGTATCTTCAATTGGTATTTATTCTAAGAGTTGATGAATTTCATGTTCATTTGTTTTATCACATCCTTTCTTAGTTAATATCTTAAACCTTTTCCCATAAGTCCTTTCAAGGTTGATGGGAGTTTTGGTCACTTTGTTAACATAAGATTGATGCACTTGATTACAAGAACTAGGATCATTTATTATAGGAAGTTTAGGCTTATCTTGTGATTTACTTTTAAGATGTAAAATGCAAAACATATCAAGTGGTGGGATAGTAGGGGGTGTTGGTTGTTTCATAGAAGGATAAAAGAATGCATTATTCTCAAGGTTTTTAAGGCAATTTTTTATGAAGTTGTTCATGCTATCATCATATTCTCCAATGATGTCAACTTCACGAGGAGAACATGCATTAGGAGTTGATTGTGCATTAGTGAATTTACTTTCATTAGGTTCATTTCAAAAAGTATAGCTTGACACATCCACTAATGATTTCAAGGACATCCAAACTTTACCAATGCATATATGCATGATGAAATATAACGCAATAACCTAAGATGAAATGAAAATTTCAAATTCTAAACAAGGTAATTTGTTGATTACACTACAACGATATAAAAAGAAAATGTTGTAAATACAATTATGAAATTAATAAACGCATACAATGAACCAAATTTAGCTAGATCTAATGAAATGAATGAAATAAAATCTCAATAGACTTAAATAGATATGATGCATATTTTAAATTGACTAAGGATATGTGTCCAAAGACACAAGAGGAGGAAGAAAAAGTGTCCAAGGTACCATATGCTTCAACTATAGGTAGTTTAATGTACGCCATGGTATGCACATGACCAGATATTGCACATGTTCTAGGAGTTGTTACTAGGTATATGAGTCATCGTAGAGTTGACCATTGGAATACAGTAAAATGGATTATTAGGTATTTGAGAGGAACATCCAATAAATTCTTATGTTTTGGGAGCTCTAATACTGATTTAAAAGGCTATGTTGACTCAAATTTGGCAGGGGATATTAATACCAGGAAAAGTATCACAAGCTATGTATTTACAGTTGGTGGGACAACAATGAGTTTGATTTCTTAGTTGCAAAAGGTGGTTGCTTTATCCACCATGGAGGCAGAGTATGTTACTAGAACAGAGGTGGCAAAGGAGATGATATGGCTGCAACTTTTCATGGAAGAGTTGGAAAAAAAAGAAGCTTAGAATTACTTGTTTACGGATAGCCAGAGTGCTATACATCTGGCAAATAATTCTTCCTTTCATTCTAAAACCAAACACATACAGTTGAGATATCATTTCATTCGGTCAGTGTTGGAGGATGGATAGGTCAAGCTAGAAAAGATACTTAGAGATGCCAATCCAGTAGATATGTTTACAAAGGCCATGAAAAGGGAGAAGTTGGGCTCCTCTTCAGCTTTAGTTGGCCTTCAAGGTTGAATTTAAGTATAATAGAGTAGTAAGGTCCATGGTGCTTATTTCTAGTGGGAGTTGTAAGTGCAGCGGTGTCATCTAGGATCAGTCTCAAAGTGGGGGATTGATAGGTATGGAGCCTAATTAGTCTCCAAGTGAGAGATTGTTGGTATGTAGTGATTGATCATGCTATACTATACACTCTTCATGTATCCTTGCTGGGGGGAAGCAACCCATGATAATTTTTTTTCCCTTTTTTTTCTTGTCATCACCAAAAAAGGAAAAATCATCGAAAAAGAAAAAAATGACTTTGTAAAACCCTAATTCTGGAAGCTTCTAAAAGGATTGTTATAAGGGGTTGGGGTGGGAATTACAGTGTGTGAGAAAATGAAATTATTCACAAGATTTTAATAAGTTTTGCACTGGATAATAATGTCATTGGATGCCTGTAGTTTGGTGGATGTAGCCTGCATTAGGTGAACAATGTTAAATTCTTTGTATTATTTTCTTCTGTGTGTGTTTTCGTTCTCTATTTATTAATTAAATCTACATTTAGTTGTTAGATATCTACCTTTTAACCCTAACAAGAGCTTACAAAGCTAATCAAATAAAAGATTGGGTAAAAGTACAAAGTTGTGTCACACTTTCAGCCAACTTATCAACACAAGTGAATTTTAGTATTTATAACTAAAAATCAATTTTGTTCAAACATATGATCTAGTAAGATTCATTCCACATAAGTTAAATATGTCCACAACTTTTCCAACTAAAATTGTTTGCTAAATTCATGTGTAGCACCACTTTGAGGCCAATTTACTAAAAAATGAAATTAGTTGAAAATTTTAATGTTTCAACAAACCCTACTCATATAAATAACATTTTTCTAAAAATGTAAAAATACCCTTTTGTGGATCCATAAGTGTAGTTTTCATATATATATTTATTTTAATACATTTTATATTTATTTTAACTAAAAGTAAGTTATTAGCTCACAACAAATATTAGGTTGATTACCATGTCAAGAAAAATACTAAAACTTGTTAATTTTCTTTTTAAAATATTTTTCCCTAGATAAAAGTAACTAGATTAAGATAGTATAATTTTTTTTCTATTTTAGATAAATATTTACTATAAAAGTTGATGTTGAGTGGAAATAACTATGTTTTAATACACACACATTTAAAAAATAAAAATTATGGACATATTTATTAAAATTGTAAAAAAATATGTCCATGCCCTAAAGTTTTAAGTTATAAATTGTAGATTTGGCTTTGATATGGGACTAAATCAGCCAAATGGGAAGATGAGTCCTAGTTAGGGATTTTGAAAGGGTCAAATGCTAAAAAATATTCAACACAGAATTCCCAAAAAGTAGAAAAAATAACCTCAATCAAGACTAAATTTCCTAGGGTGGTAATTGAGTCCGAAATTAGAGTTTTTACACTAAATTCAACAAATTTTATGTTGTGTTTTATGTTTCTAGCTTGTATGTTGTCTTGACTAATGAAAATTATAGATTTTCAATAAATTTTAATTATTTAATATGCCAAAAATGCAACCTATATGCACTTTTCACTAATGCATGATTTAGTTGCTCTAAATGCAAATGAACTAATGCAAGATCTAATGCAAAGTTAATGTAAGCTAGATCTAGGAATATGATGTTCTTCAAATCAGAAATTCAAGCTTTCAAAGGTCAAGTTCACAAAGAACACATAGAAATAGGGATTCCACCTTTTGAGAGATGGAACCTAGGGGGTATGTCTACTATATAACTCTTAGTTCATTAAAGGAAACCCTAGAGATCCCTCAACTAAGATGACTCAATTGAGGGAAGTGTTACCTTAGGTGTGATTAAAATGGGATTCACCACTAAGAAAATGCTTAGAAGGAAATGCCAAAACAAATGTGTGAATCTAGCTCTGTAACCTAGGAAATGCAATTCAAATTAGAACAATAAACTAATGATAATAGAGATGTACCTGGAAGGCTGGAAATGACTAACAATATCTAGAAAAATGATTTTTTTGTTACTAATGTGTAAAGGGACTCATACGCTAGACTAGGTGATTTAGTCCCAGTCTAGGGTTTCAAGCTAAATCTAGAATCTTCAATTGATAAACCAAGATCTATAGAAAACTACTGAAAAGTGGTATATAGGGACTCATACACCAAAGGTGGTGATTTAGTCCCAATATTAGGATTTGAATGAAACTCTAGTATCCTCAAGTGATCTTTTGTAGCTTCTCTTGATTGTCTACTCTTTGAGTTTGTAGGTTTGAAATTTGTCCTGTAGGTGACTTTCCATAAAGATGGGAACTTCTTGACAACTTTGACAATTTTCTTCAATATTGAAATTGTCTCCAAAGGGGGTATGTGTAGGTTCATCATGGAAAAAATAGGCCCTTAAGTGGTGAAAAATTTAGAAAAGTTAAGAGTTAGGAAACTTGATGTCAAAATTTGAATAAGTTATCTATATTATTTCAAAAATATGTAAGAATAGAATTTGTAGAAAATTGAATGTAGTTTCTAAACTACATTCTTATTTTTAAAAAATCTATTTGATCAAAATTTGAAATTTCAATGCAGTAGGACTTAAATTTCAGGGAAAAAATAAGAAGTGTCTATCTGACCACCCTAACCAAAATAAAATGATAATATTATTTTATAAGATTTTAGATATAAGTAGAGGACTTATGTCCCGATAAGATGCATTTTTTTTGTAATTTTTTTCCAAGTAAATAGTTAATTATGAATTTTTTATTACAAATTTTTAAAAATATAAAAATGTGTATGTCTAACCACCTTAACATTGTCAAAACTTCATGAAATTCAATTTTTTTTAATCCTATAGTATACAAAGCATAGAATGTGACAATTTTTTGATTCAAAAAATGTCATACCATTTGAAAGCTATAAATGTTTTTCAATTAGCCTATCAATTAGGACTTTAGTCATAATTCAAATAGAAAATGAATAATAATTATTTATTAAATTCAAAGTAAAGTATAATTTATATTGGTGGAAATTTGATAATTTCTCCTTTAAAAACCCTTTTTGTTTCATCAATTTCGGGTAAAAAGAAAGTCATAAGCCACCTACCCTACACATACCCATCATGTCGCTACTTTTTGGCCCATCATGATCCTACACATACTGAAGGATCTTCAAGCCTCAAAGTACCTAGATCTGCAATCTCACATGTAGAGAGAAAAAATGTTTTTTTGTTGGTGGATAGTGGTTTGCCTTGGTCAAACCTCATTTTGGTAATAAAACCTTGAAATGAAATAGAAAAGAATGAGGGAATGATTAATGAACAAAATGTAATGCTCCAACTCACCAAACCCTTGAATGAAAGGATGCAATCTTAGGTGATATGACTAGTATGAATGTGGATCTTGATTCTTGATTGAAGGCTATGAATCTTGACTAGAATTCTTGCTTGAATCATGAAAACCTACATCATAAATGTTAGCTTAAAAATAAACATAATGCATGAAGACTTTGAAATGATGTTTGAATCTTGAATAATGCTCCAAATGCTTGATGATTTTCTCTTGAGTGCTCTCTTGATCATAAATTTTCTAGGATGCTTGATCTCGAAAATTGCTAGAGTACTTGAAGACTTGAAATTGCTAGATGGCTTGTAAACTTGCTAGGAGAAAATATGCTTTCTTGGGAGAAATTATGTGAAATAACCTTGTATTTATACTTTTTTATGCTAAGTTTCTCAAAATTACAACACTACAAGTAGACATCAAATCTAGGAGAATAAAATCCCACCAAAAATTGAATTTAAAATAGTCCCAACCTAAAGTGGGACTCATATGCTAGTTAGGGTGTATGAGTCCTAGTAGCCTAAACTTGGGACACAAATTTCAAGAAATTTTAAGTTCTATGCCATATTTCAGATCAAGCCCTAAGACTTAGGTGGGACCCATATGCCCAAGGTGGCGTATGAGTCCCAAATCACTAAATTTGGGACATGTAACCTCAAACATTGAATTATGAGTGATCATTTGATAAGTGTTAGGGTTATTCTTTGAAAATGCATTAAATAAGGCTTGTGGATGCAAAATAGGACCAAATAAGGCATAAAGAGGACATGATTTAATAGGTAGGTCCCAAACAAGTTTGAAAATGAAAAGATAGACATTTTCTATAGTATAATTTTATTGTTATTCAAGCAGTGATGAATATTTAACATTGAGTACCAAGGTAGTGCTTCAGGTATGTTCCTAGCATGACCAAAGGCCTTTTATTTAATCAAAGGTTGAAATGATAGGGGGTTTCAAGGGGGGTTATCATAACCCCCCAAGACACCAAAGGTGTTATGTTGAAGGTATTTCTAGCAAAGCCATTTTTTTGAGACTCGTTATTTATGATCATTTTGACAAATGTTCAACATGTAGTTGCATGAATCACAGTTTCTATTTTTGGAAAGTTTTGTTTGAAAAGGACTCTACAACTCTAATTTCTTATACTCTTTGAAGTCATCATTTCAATGAATTTTTGAAGATTGTTGTGCTGGAAAATTTCTTGAGAAATTAAAATAGGAGATTTTTTCCCTTGGTGTTTCCCTAGTATAATTTTAATACTAGGCTTTCCAAGTAAATACTGTGTTAAAAAGTTTTGCATTTTTTTTATATCTATTCTACATTGTAATTTTTTTAACATATATTGAGTTTCATGATGATTGAAGATCATAAAAAAGAAAGATAAGAGACATTCCAGAGCTAAGTTGTAGGTTTGAGAATGTAGTTGTGAGGAGGATTGATTCAAGGGGAGTTTAAGGTTAGAGATTTAAATAACTATCATAGGGATGCAACTTGTGATATATGCCATTGTGGTAAATGGTAAATTTTTTTAGAATTTAATAAAATATTGATGGATCTTTTGTGAGCTACTTTTTTTTCCTTCTTTGAGAGTTTTCCCAAGATAGATCATGTGTTACTTGATTTCAAATGGTTTCCCATTTTGTGTGTATATTACTATTGGTTACATGTCTCAAAAAATTTTGATTGGACCCTCCTACTGTGATTGCCTTAATTTTTTATTTATTTTTGTCAATTTATGACCATAACATTATAATACTATTTTTTAGATATTTATTTTGTTTATCCATTTAATGTTATTGTACCAAAAAATATTTAATTTCTCTACACTCTACTTTAGCATCATCCTCTTCACTGAAAAAATAGTCAATAGCAACTTTACACTTCATCCTTATAGAAAAGTGGTAATTAAAAATGTTTGTTTCTTTCCTAAATGTTGAATGTCATGGTGTTCTCTATGGGAGCTTAAATTAATGAACAATGTAAATTTCTAGAACCATTCCCAAGAATTTGAAGTGTCTGTGTAGTATCATGTACAAATTGTTCTTTGAGTTATTGTAGGTATTTTTACATAGATATTAGTTTCAATTAATTATTTCAAGGAATTATAGGTATATTAATGATAATGTTGTATATTCTAATATTCAAACTTAGAACCTACTTACCTTTTCATGATGGTAACTTTTAAATTCTATTAAGAAGTGTATTTCAATTCAAACAAAATCATCTATGATATATTCATGTTGAGATTAACTTTCTTTTTTTTTAACACAAAGGTATCCCCAATCCTCGTGACCATCTCACTCAGATTTGCGACTTCGCCCAACGAGCTCCACCACCCTTGTCACGGTCTTACTTTTTATTATTCTCTGGGGGATGGAGGAGGTGAGTAGAGGTGAGACTAGTCCTCTGGGGACATGGACCACACCTGACATGACCTGTACCATTTATCATCCAAGGGTGTCAGTCAACCTTGGGACCTATATGCAACGAACCCAAAGCCCTTAACCAACCATGCTACCTATTCGGGTTGAGATTAACTGTGATACCAAATTCAAAATTATAACTGAAAATTTCTTAATAAATACTAACCTTTTAATATCCAATATAAGAACAATTATATTATATTATAACACTTGAATATTATAAAACCTTTACGACTTCATTTTACTTTTAATATTTATAATTCACATTCATAAAATAATTTTTGTGAAAATAAATATGATTGTAGACTAGAGATGGAATTGAATCTGAGTTGTCTTCACCATGGTGGAAAAATCACACAAATTTGGTCAATGAGAGAAAAAGCTACCCTAAAAATCTTGCTAGATGCCCTAAAAATATATAAAGTATCTTTGTTGTAACTCAAGAGATGATAAAAGAAAAGCATGTGGTTGTAACTCAAAAGATGATAAAAGATGATAAATTTTGGCCCCATTCATCTGATACCCCTTGTGAATATTGACTACAATGGATTTATTTATCCATTTGATACTTCAGATATAAAAGGTACCATCCATGACAGAGGAAATTATTTGAAGTGGTTGAAAGAAAAAAAGTGGAGTGGCCCCACCACAGTCATGAGATTATAGAATGCTTGTCTCCTGGGATGTGGACACCCTAAAGTAGAAGTGGATTCCCAACAGGAGTTAAATTTGATGGTCCACCTTTCCCATCATGATTTTTTTTTCCTATGGTTTAGTCTTCATTATTGCCTTTAGCATGAAAATTATTATTTTTATTGCAAGTGAAATTTTATATAATAAGGCACTGATAGGCAAGGGACAAGAACTTTTTCATCATAAGGTACATGCCTCCTCTCTGCTATAGAAGCACTATCAATACCTAGGTGACCATCTCTTGGAATAGGTGGAAAAGATGACAATTTTTTCACCTACTGTCAATCCATCTCAAATTTAAAAAACCTCAAAATCTGTTATAATTTTTTTTTATGATAGTATTAGCATAGAACTTGTAACATACTAACTTTAAAATGAAACTAAAGAATCATAATGCATTGGTGTGTTACGCCTAATATGAGATACATCACCATTACAAATGTGAACAAAAAAATGACTTTTAAAACATTTTAAATTCTTCTTTGTTTGGAATCTTTTTAAATTTTATACACTCTACTCCATTCCACTGTTGATACTTCAAGTATTGTTAGAGCCACTCTCATCAAAGCATCCAATATATCTAATGTTAGAGTTGTTTGTTGGATATCTTTTATTATGTTTTTCCTTGAAAATCCTCTTTCTCATGCCACTGTACTTGCTGGAATAGTAAAGATTGTTTTCCATAGCTTTGTCATGTTTTTAAAACTTTTATGTGAGTCTATGACAGAAAAAATATCCAAGCTTCCTTCATTAATAATCCCTCACAACTAAGATGAAGAGTATCAACAATTATATACAACTCTTGTTTACAAGCTTCAACATTAAATAATGTTTCATTTTCTTCTCCCTCACATAAAGTATGTTGCATGTGTTGAAAAATATTATCAAGCCAATTCTTTGAATTATTTTCTCTAGCACAAACATCCTTTAGATAATCACAAGGACTAAACAACTTTACAGAGTTGAAAAACACAAGATCAAGAAATCTTCCATTCAAACATATTAAAAAGTGCTTGAACATATTCTTTTGAAATTTATTTACAACTCTCTAATGAACCATCAATGCAAGGTTTTAGTGATTGTATTTGTGAATCAACATAATCACCATGTACATGTGAAATATCCATAAACCGAAATTCATGTCTATGATCAATGCCCTCTTTATTAGTAATCTCTAATTAATCCAAGAATTTAGATAAGTAATAGGTACCATCAAAAAATGTATCACTTCTTCTAAACCACCTACTTAAAGTGGTTATAGTAATATCAATAAATGCCCCTAATGATGTAACATCAACATACTCTTCTTGAAATTTTCTATTTAGCTTGTTCAACATAAGCATTATATCTATAAGCATGTGTAAACAAAATTGAACTAAAAATATTCTTTCCTTATCATACCATGACTCTCTCTTTTCATTTTTCCATAAATCCAATATAGAAGGCATCAATACAAAAATCCTTTCAATAACTTGTCATCTTGAAAGCCATCTAACTCCATGAATTTGAAGAGCTTGAAGAGTTTCAAGTTTCATGACTTCCTATAAAGAAATGAGTTCCTTGCTTCTTTGAGTATAATTTTGTACCCAAGAATACACCTTATTTGCCAATTTCTCAACAAATAACAATTCAAGATTTTTTTTGGAAGAATTTGATGTAGCTAAAGCTTCACAATGAGCAATGCAATGAACACCTACAAGATTAGAAACATATTTTTTCATAAAAGAAATGGACCCATTTTCACTACCAACCATGGATGAAGCACCATCTATGGAAACAACTCTATTAAGGATGTATTTGAAAGCCTCCTTTCTTCCTTTAAACAATTGATTGCAACATAAATTATTTTTCCTTTTCCATCACAAACATTTATGAGCTTTAAAAATTGTGAAGTTGGCTTCGCCAAAACTTTTGAGTCTAAAAATGTTGCATAGACCATAAGATGCTTCTCTAAACTATGATCTGTACTTTCATCCAACATCAAAGAGAAAAAAGGACTATCCAACATTCTAGCAGTTTGTACCTCTTCAAGATACTTCAATATAGAAAAAAGAAATTGATTTGCAAGCATTTGATTTGTGTATGAATTGTAGTCCTTATTCTTTGGCATGTTTGGTAACTATAATGTCATTTCAAGAGAGCAAAGTGATTCATATTTTGAAAGGGGAAAGTCCTCTTAAACCATCCAAAAAACTAATATCATAGTTGTGATGATTCTTTCCTTGTTAATTTCATCAACATTTGCTATATGTTATGTAATAGGTTTTTCTTTATTTTTATTCCCACATGTCCATTTAGCTAGTGGAATCTTATGAATGTTTGAATTGGGATGACTAACTAATGAATCATGTTGTAAATTAGTGCAACCATTCCCTGCTCCCCATGGTCCAGCTACATTATGTGTTTCACAATATATGCATTTCATAACTCTTTTTCCTTCATATATTGTACATTTTAGCCACTTAAACTTTACTTTCCATTCCTCAAAAAATTCTCATTTTACTTCAAGTTTTTTTTTGTATTCTGCATATTATTTTCTCTTGTTTGATATTCATCAACATACTCTTCAGTGTACTCAAAAATATCTAAGTCTTCATTTAAATCAAAATTATAATCTTCATTGGGTGCTACAACTTCCGATGTACTTGACCATGGAAAAAATGCTTGATAGAAGCTAATTTTTTTTCTTTACGACATTTTTTAATTATAATTGTGAACCCCAATCCTAGACCTACACAAACATAGCAAAAAAACACAATATTAGGTTCATATGCAAGTTAGAACTAAGATTCCCCATGAAATTCATTAACAATGCTCAAAATACGAAATAAAATGAAGAGCACAATAAGAAAGCAATGAAATACTAATTAAGCATGAAAACTCTCAATCCCATGAGGGAATTAGTGCCAATTTGATGTGAAAATTGATCCTTTCCCAACTCCTATGCAAGCTTGTGATGATTTGATGAAGATTGATCCACTTGATGGTTGATTCAATTGAGCTTCATGAAGAAACTTTCAATAACCTAGCTATAAACTTGATAAAATGGATGAAAATGGATATGCTTGAAGATGTAATTGAGTATAGTAAGTTTTCTCAAGTTGAGGATGATTAAAACAATGGACAACCTCTCTATTTCTAGAAGAAAATGATGAGAGAAGAGGCAAAAGGGACGAATGTTGGATAAAAACCCAACAAATAGGAAGAAGCCACTTGTCAAGATGTGAATGGGAAAAAGATGTGCACATTTTGATGAATGTACCCATAAATATAATTAGGTGGAATTTGAAATTAGTGAAATGACATGTTTGGGGGGGATGAAAAATGTCTTAAATGCCACTTGGCTCACTACACAAGGACATGTAAGAGGCATAAATTCCTTATTGGAAGGACACATTCCTTTGGAGGGATTTTCAAATTTGGAAGAATATTTCCTTGAAGATGCCATGTTGAAAGAAATTAGAGATTTAATAAATCAATAATATTGATTTATTGGTGCAAGTTGCATTATTTAGAGGATGTGACATGGATTAGGATTAAATTAACCAGGATTTGATTAATTTTAATAGGAGATTAGTTGATGTGACCATTTGACTTAGATTTTGGGTTGATTTAAATCAAAATGAGGGGACTAAAGATTTAGATTTAATTAAATAAAGATTCAATTTATTTAATTAAAGAAGGAGATGATGTTAGATTAAATTAAATAAATATTTAATTTAATAAAATGAATTTAGAGATTTAATTAAATAAAATGAATTATCTAATTAAGAGGGACACTATAGAATTAATCAAATAAAATGATTTATTTAATTAACTAGAAATAATTACTTAACTAGATAAATTTGATTTATTTAATTAAGAGAGGAAAATTGATAAATTTAATCAAATAAGAGTTATTCGATTAAATGGTTAGAAAAGATGTTGGTTTAGGACAAAGCAATGTTAGTTAAACTAGGTTCTAGTATGTAGTGTCAATTAGTACATTTTACGCATCTACAGTAGTCCCTGGTTCGTACATATTAAAAAAAAAAGATTTATATATTTTGTTCAAATTCATCTAAATTTATAAAAAATGAACCATAAAAAAAAATTGATATAAACTAACAACCATATAGAGAACATAAGATTTTATAGGGGGTTGTAGTGGTTGCATCATCTGGAACAAAAAAAATAGGAAAAAAAATTATGGAATATTATTAAACGTGATCCAAAATATTGGATAAAAAAAATCTACAATGTTTAATTTTATTGTGGTAAACTATTATAAATTTTTAATATAACATTTGTAAATCATTATTTTTGAAAAAAAGCAAAAGAAATAAAATGAAAATAATCTTACTCTTCTTACTGTGCAACAAAATCATTTTCTTTTGCTTGTAAGTTGTAACTGTGCAGCAAAATCTCTTCACTTGTTGCAAATTATCTTCTTTCTTTTTTGTTGTAAGTTGTAAGTGTGCAAGAAAATATTTCCCTTTTCTAACTTTTTGCTTCTTCTCCATAGCTCTAGAGTCTAGATAATGAAGATTAAACTCTAAAACCAGATTAATAAAAGAAAAATAAAATATTTTGCATTGGCAAAAGAAAAAAAAGGTTTGAAGGAGAAGATTGTTGTTTTTATAAAAAAAATCTATTAAAGAAACTCAAAAAGTATTTAGAATAAAAGAAACTCAAAATTATTTAGAATCTTTAAAAAAATCTAAAAAAATGAGATTTGTTTTTTCAACAATAGAAGTTTGCATTAAAAAATAAATAAAAATTCTATTATTTTGTTAAAGCATAGAAGAAGTTTCTATTAAAAAATTTAAAAATAAAAGTATATTTATTTATATATATATATGGTTCAATTTTCATATTAGTTGTTTATTTTACAGTTTCTAAAATAAATTACATGTATTAACATACGGTTAAATATTTATTTTTATTGTATTTTATATTTAAAATCTCCAAATATAGGTATACGCCCATCAAATTTAAGCCTTGATTCCCACCAAGACCGACCAACGCGATGCCCAAGGCCAACGATGTTTTAACAGTTAGTCTTACTAGTGGTGTTTTACTAGTTAGTCTAATCAATGATGTTTTGACACCCAGCCTTATCAGTTAGTCTTATCAATTATTTTTTAACAATCAGTCTTATACATTTGTTGTGTCTTTTTAAGAGTTTATCAATTGTGTGTCCTATAATCACTTCTTATCTTAAAAGTGTTTTATCAGTTATTCTTATATAATTGTTGTGTCTTTTTAAGAGTTATATATCAATTGTGTGTTTTAAAATACTTTGTTAGTGTATTTTACCCTACTTAGGCTAACTAAAGCCTAGTTAGGTGTGTGATTTGACCCTTGACTCATTCACTATGAGTTGTAGGATAAGGATTCCTCTCGTCATTAGGTGGTTGAGTTATCTCTTCACTCTTTTCCTATGAGTTGTAGGATAAGGGGTCTTATCCTATTCTCATGCCATATGTCCCTATTCCTATGGCTTATGGTTGCTAACCTCTTTGCTATATATTGAGGATTTGAACTCTTCATTTAGTGGGTCAACTAATACAGTCTTTTCATTGTGCCCATTATGCTTGTTTTCTAATCTCCTAGATCCTCCAAACTTTGATACCTATGGTATCAAAGCATAGGGGGAAATAGTACAAGCCTTTAGATTGAACACTACTGTATTTTGTTAGACTCCATTGTTGTGTGTCAAGGAGCTGCACCAAAGGATTATCTGTTATTTGTGATTGTGCGCCCTCCTCCTTAAGCGATTTCATCACCCTCTTCCATCAATGGAAAGAAAAGACCCACATTTTATCTCTATTGTTGTGTTGCTCTCAAAAAGCTACACCACACACATGTAATCAAGCCATTGACCCCACATGTCAACTGTATGGAAGGCATGATTTGTAGGTTGATTCACCTCATTTGAGGGTCGACAATTAGCAAAGAGCCCGTTAGTAGGGAACCTACATGGATCTTCATGCACAGACTGCTCTTCATCTATTGTGGTCATGTTGCAGAGTTAAAATCATTGTCTAGGTTATATATTGGCATGGGGAAAGACTAACAGTGGCTTGCGTGCTACTCTTCATCGCTCTCAGGCATCATATGTGTGAAGAGGAGCATGTTTATTGTAGATTGCACACTTTCTGTATAGGCTCTTGAGGCTATGGAGGCATGAATGGTTTGAGGTTTCTCTCTTTCTAATCAATGTTGTTTGGAGATGAGAAAGATACCTGTGCTACCTCATCACCAGGAACCACCTTTCATTTGTAGCCTGTTGTAGACCCAAATCCCTCCATTTGGGCACAAAAGGGGATTTTGGATGGGGAAGGTGAATTTTTGGTGTGAGTTTATGCATTTGGATGTTTCACACAGCCTGTACAAACCATACATCACCCTTCTTGAGTCCATTCAGCACCTAATCTCCTTGAGTGTGTGATATTATTTTTCTAGCCTTTTCCATTTCCATCACTGCATCTAAACTTGGAGGTGTCTTCTTCCATTCAGTCCATCTATCCATTTCTACAAGGTCATGGGCTCTTCCAATCTCTAGCAGTGTTCATTTTATGCTGAGCGGTCATCTTCAACCCTTGTTGTTGTTGTTTGTGGAGTATCTTAGGTGGTGTGAGAAACTAAAAACCTATGTTAACTGCATAGAGGGGTGTTAGCTAACTGGTCAAGCCATTTCTCCTATGGCAGGCATGATTTGATCCCATGAGGGAGTCTGTCAAAGGCCATGACATCTTATTGGAAGAGGTGCATGCAATCTATCAGTTGCCCATCAACTTTGGAGTCTCCTATTTGGAATTTCTTTGTTGCTACAGTAGATTGATGAATTCTATTCAAATAGAACTCCTCACATGCCACACCATTCTTTGCCTCTGATGTTCCCAAGGAACTCAAAGTCCAGCTCATCAGGATTGTGCTGAAATATATCATTGTTTGATATATAGAAGGCTGTCACAATGCCACAACTATGTGAGTAGTTAGAGCCTGTGTCCTTTGTACTTCAAATTGGTAAAAGTCTCCTCAAATTGTGAAAATATTTCCTTGGAAATAGCTATTGGTTATTATAAACCATTAGTTTTAAATCTAATCGTTTCAAGTTACATTTAACTCTTTGGTATCCATTCAAGCTTTAATGAATTTGTCAAAAGTGCATATTGTAAAAAGAAAATTGACAACTTTTTATAATGCCAAATTTACTTTGTAAAAATCAAGGGGGTCTTTACAATTTGGGGGAAATTACATTGAATAAATACTAGTTCTTTTATAAACCCTTGTATCTTCTCATTGTAAACACACTAACTTATAAAGTACCAAAACTGGTGGGTCATGTAATCTAGAGGGGTTCTTAATGTGTTGATTTTCAATTGTCTTAAGGAATTAACCTATTTATAATCATGCGATATGAAACACACTATTCTGTAATCAACCTAAAAATGGGAAACTATAAGTCGGGGTGTGAAGGCATTTTGAAACATCTCAAGTTTCATAATCTCATTCCATATCTATATGGACTTATCCCTAAACTAGGTAAACAATCTTAAAAGAATAAATGGTTTAATAATTATGATCATATTCATGGATTAATAAATTTACATATTCTAGATGACTCTTTGTATGTCATCATGGATATTGAATGTCCACATGCATTATGGATCAAAATTTGGGAAATACATGGTGACTCCAATGTTTCTCCATTCCTACATGATCCTACTATGAGAAAAACTCACAGCTTGCATCATGATTTAGGTATAGAGCATCCAGTTGACATGGAGGAAATAATTATTCCTCAACCTCCTCTTGTCGCTTCATCGAATTTCAGAGTCATTTCTTTGACAGCTCCCAACACTTCTTTGCAACATGATATTAGTCTTCCTATTATTGCTGATTGGGATGCATATCTACCCAACATTTCATGTCTTTTTGTAGAGTCCCACATTGTTGACATGGAAGCACACATTGAGGACATCAATCTTCTTTTTGATGACAACTTCAATGAAGTTGCATCAACCTTTTCTTCTTCAAATATGATTGCTCTTCCCATGTCACATGTCAGCATTTGCTTGGAATTTCCTGAAAAACATTTGAAGACATCATGGGCACCATCATCATCATTCTTGGATGGGCTTCAACTCTATTCAAGATCATACGTTCATCTTCTCACATGGGAAGATATCCTGCATCTTTAGTTGGTTTCATTTCTTCCCAAGGGAAGGAACATTGTGAAGTGTTCTTGGATGATAATTATGTACTATGCATAATGGGGTCATGGCCAAGACCTATGATGATCTCAAAGGATATGATCCTAGCATAATCTAGCATACTATTGAATTTGTGAAGGGTTCCAAACCCATCCAATAGAAACAAAGGGGAGTCAACTCAAAGGTGGAAGCCATAATGACACAAGATTTGTTGGTATGTGGTGAATGATCATGCTATATTTTACACTCTTCATATATCCTTACTAGGGTCCAGGGTTAGGCCAAGCTCTAGGCAGGGGTTCGAGGGCAGCAAGCCCCAAGAATTTTTTTTCCTATTTTTTTTGCGTCATCGTCGAAAAAGGAAAAATCACTGAAAAAGAAAAAAAACCAAATTTGTTAAACCCTAATTCTAAAAGCTTTTAAAAGGCTTGTTATAAGGGGTTGGAGTGGGAGTTACAGTATGCGAGAAAATTCCATTATTCGCAAGATTCTAATAAGTTTTGCATAGGATAATAAGATCATTGGATGGCTGTGGTTTGGTGGATGTAGCCCAGATTGGGTGAACCACGTTAAATTCTTTCTGCTATTTTCTTCTGTGTGTGTTTTAGTTCTTTGTTTATTAATTAAATTTGCATTTAGTTGTTAGATATCTTCACTCTAACCCTAACAAGTGGTATCTGAGCAAGTTGTTTTCAATTATCCTCTATAGAAAGGTCTCATGGTTGAGTGGGAAGAATGGAAGATGAGGGTAAGTTGAAGGTTGAGAAGTTCAATGGGAAGCACTATCAATTATGGAAGATGAAAATGGAGGACTACCTCTATCAGAAGTATTTATGGAGGTCATTGGAAGGAATAGCCAAGAAACCAACATCAATGAGTGATGAGGATTGGAATCTTCTAGACAGAAACACATTGGGAGCCATTCGTTTATGCCCAACACAATCAGTTCCATTCAATATTACAATAGTAAAGACAACTCAAGAGTTGATGGAAACCCTCGAAAAGTTATATGAAAATCCTTTCACTTCAAATAAGGTATTTCTTATGAAGCATTTATTTAATATGAAAATGGCAAAAGGTGGGTCAGTTGTTGATCATTTAAGTGAGTTTTTAATACAATTACTAGTCAATTAACTTCTATAAATATAAAATTTGATGAAGAATTTAGGGCTCTTTCGATTCTTTGTTCTTTGCCTGAAAGCTAGAATTGCTTGGTCATGGTTGTTAGTAATTTTGTTTCTGGTTAAAATACATTGAAGTTTGATGATGTTGTTGGTGTTATTTTGAGTGAGGAAATTCGTAGAAAAAGTGCAAGTGGAACATCCACTTCAGGAAGTGTTTTGAATGTAGAAAGTAGGGGTAGAAAAAAAGAGGGAGGAAACAATTTTGGAAGTCATGAGGAAAACCAAAGGACAAAAGGTCCCAATCTAGAGACAAGAGGGATTGTTGGTATTGTGGTAAACTGGGTCATTTAAAGAAATATTGCTAGTCTCAAAAAAATAAAGGAGACAAAAATAAAGGAAATAAAGAAGAAAATGTGGTAAGTAATAAATCTGATGAGGATGCTTTGATTCTTTCCCTTGATAACGTTGATGATTCTTGGGTATTAGATTTAGGGGATTCATTTCATGCTACAACCCATAGAAGTTATTTTCTTGATTATGTTCAAGGGGATTTTGGGCTAGTTTATTTGGAAGATAATGAACCCTATCAGATTGTTGGAAAGGGAAGAATCAAGATTAAGTTGCAAAATGGGAATAATTGGCTACTACATGAGGTAAGGCATGTTCCAAAGTTAGGGTATATGCAGATCATGATGGGCCAAAAGTGGCGATATGATGGGTATGTGTAGGGTATGTGGTTGATGACTTTTTTTTACCCAAAATTGATGAAACAAAAAGGGTTTTTAAAAGAGATTCTTAGATTTCTACCAATATAAATTATGTTTTAATTTGAATTTAATAAATAATTATTATTCATTTTCAATTTGAATTATGAATAAAGTCCCGATTGATAGGTCAATTGATAAACATCTATCACTTTCAAATGGTATCACATTTTTTTAATCTGAAACATGTGTCACATTCTATGATTCACATACTATAGGATTAAAAAAAATAAAAATAATGAAGTTTTTACCAAGTTAAGGTGGTGAGACATTCGATTTTTTTATATTTTTTAAAACTTGTAATAAAAAATTCATAATTGATTATTTACTTGGGAAAAATTACAAGAACAAATGCATCACATTGAGACATGAATCCTCTACTTATATCAAAAATATTATAAAATAATATTATCATTTTATTGTGGTTAGGGTGGTAAGACAGACACCTACTTGTTTTTTCCCTGAAATTTAAGTACTACTGCATTGAAATTTCAAGTTTTCACCAAATACATTTTTTTTTCAAATAAACCTAGTAGTTTAGAAACTAAATTCAATTTTCTACAAATTCTATTCTTACAAATTTTTGAAATAATATAGATAAATTATTCGAATTTTTACATCAACTTGCCTAACTTTGATTTTTCTAAATTTTTTGCCACTTAAGGGCCTATTTTTTCTATGATGATTTTTGCATATACCTATTAAAAAGAAATTTAATTTTAGTAGGGCAACTAGATGATGAAGGTTGTGTTGTTACACTTAGTGATAAAAAATTGAAGGTTACGAAATGTGCCTTAGTGGTAGCAAAAGGTGTGAAAGTAGGCACATTATATCTTTGTACAGGTCATATTTTCCCTTCTACTTTAGCTATTGTAGATAAAAATCAATATTTAGGAACAGTTGCTACAGTTCAGCAAGCAAAAAATTAGATAGTTGCTATGGATTCTGAATCAACATTGTGGCATAGTAGACTTAGGCATATAAGTGAAAAAGGTATGAAAGTACTTCATTCAAAGATTGTTTTACTAGGTCTAAAATGTTTGTGTGTATGGAAAACCAAAGAGAGTTAGTTTTCTCAAGGATGGGAAGCAAAAGAAAGATGAGAAATTGGAGCTTGTGCATACCAATGTATGGGGACCATCTCATGTATCTTCTCTTGGTGGCTCTTGGTATTATGTCACTTTTATTGATGATATAACAAGGTATGGATTTATTTCCTTAAGCAAAAATTTGATATATTTGAAATATTTATGAAATGGAGAAGCTTGGTTGAGAATGAGATGGGTAAAAGATTAAAATGATGAGATGGATAAAAGATTAAAATGTCTCAGATCTGATAATGGTGGTGAGTATTGCAACAAATAATGAGGATTATTGTTCCTTTAATGAAATTCATAGACAGAAAATAGTTCCAAGGACTCCACAAGAAAATGGAGTGGTTGAGCGCATGAATAGAACAATAATGGAGTGTGCATGGACTATCAGATTGCATGTTGGGTTGCCTTTAAACGTGTGGGAAGAGACTATACAAACTATTGTTTATTTAATTAATAGAGGTCCATCTAATCCTTTGGGTTGTGGTATTCTAGAGGAAGCATGGACAAGTAATAAGGTGAGTTATTCTTTTCTCAAGACCTTTAGTTGTGAAGCATTTGCACATGTAGATTATTAAACATGTCTTGGAAATTATCAATGAAAATATTACATTTTTAATTTGCTTCTCCTTCTATTTTTTTTCCTTTGCTGCAAGTGATCTCAATAATTTTTTAAACCCTAAACCTTAAACCCTCAACTTTTTTGGCCTTCATGCCAAAAAGTACACGCATGTACCTTTCTAAATTTTAAATTTATTTTAAAATTTTCTAAGGTTTTATGTCCTTAAGTCGAGACATTTTTTTATGCTTAGGAGTTAGCATTTTAAGTGGAGTTAGAAAAGTTGATTTTTCTCCATTTTTTCTATTTATACTTCCATGTAATTTCATTGTTGTATGGTCAGTCCAACTGATGAGGGGTGGAATTCCCCGAAACATGTCTTGGACATTATCAATGAAAATATTAAATTTTTAATTTGCTTCTCCTTCTAGTTTTCTTCCTTTGCTCCAAGTGATCTCAACAATTTTTTAACCCTAAACGGTTTACCCTTTCACATTTTTCCTTTGGAAGTCTTCCAATCACAACTCTTTTCTTTGTCATCCATTAAACCCCTCCTGCTGCTCAGAGTGTTTATTTGTCGCAAGTTCCGAGGGATGGTATTTTTGTTGTGTTTTTGGTTGGCATTCATTACCACCCCCGATCCTCTATTGGTTTGACTTTGTGGCCGTCGTTTCTGAGTTTTTTTGTGTTATTCTTGGTCATAGCCTTCACTCCCACCGCCGTCACCCTGAGCTAGTCAAGCTCTTGTCACCAGCTCTAGTTGTGTTCTCTTGGTCGACTCCTCTCATTGCCTCTGTCACTGTGGGCTTAACTATGCAGCGACCCTCACAACCCCCACCACTTTGGAGCTTTTTCTTCCTTTTTTGCCACACCGTTTCCTCCTTGAAGATTTTGTGCTACTTCGGTGAGGATTTTTCTACCACTGCCGAGTCCCACCACCACTGTCATCGCCCCTACCTTAGTCCCTCAGGCCACTGCCATCATCGTGGCTTTCTCCACTACCGCCACTCGCTATTGGTTGTCGTGCCTCCTCCATCCCACCGATCTCTTCAACCTCTGCTCCTTCATGGTGGTTTTTCGTTGTTGCCCTTGTTGGGCTACCTTCACCAAGCTTCCTCTCTACCCTCACCACTGTTGTGTGTCTCTTGGGCCTTGCCACACTGGCCTCTTGCCATGTTGGCCCCCCCATCACCACAATCTGCCACCCCTTGGTGTTATCGGGCCCCATGCCCCATCACCTCCTTGTCGCCTTTGCTATAGGTTCATGCTCTTAGCACCCCTGCCATTGGCGGCCCCAACCCGACTTGTTTGGTTTCCTCGCCCGTGCATGCATGTGTTCTCCTCTTCTAAAGTGATTTACTGACCGACCCTTGTACCATTTGTTCTATGGCTTCTTTCATACACTGCCCCCGTGGGCTTTTCGACACCTTGGATCATGCATCATGTCTCCTTCGAACAATGTGACTCTTTGTAAAAGACTGTAGTCCCCGCTTATCCTTTTTTCATTTAGTGTTTTTCAAAACTCAAACGATGGACTTGGGGGTCACCTTAAACCCTCAACCTTTTCGGCCTTCGTGCCAAAAATTACCCGCATGTACCTTTCTAAATTTTAAATTTATTTTAATTTTTCCTAAGGTTTTATGTCCTTAAGTTGAGACGTTTTTTGATGAGTAGGAGTTAGCATTTTAAGTGGAGTTGGAAAAGTGGATTTACCTCCATTTTTTCTATTTATACTCCCATGTAATCTCATTGTTGTATGGTTTGTCCAAATAATGATGGGTGGAAATCCCCGAAACATGTCTTGGACATTATCAATGAAAATGGGTTATAGTATTTCTTGGGGAAGATTAACTTTGTCAGTTAGTTCATTTCAGATTTCATAGGCATTGTGAGACCTATCACATTGATACTAAAGAAAGGCTTAGCATTCAAATGGACCCAAGAAGGAAAAATAACCTTTGAAAAGATTAAGGTAGCCATCTCCACAACTTTAGTGTTAGCTAACCCACACCTTTCAAGAGACTTCCTGCTTCATGTTTTTAGCAACCATCACAACATAACCTTTGTGGTTATGCAAAAGGATGAGTAGGGAGGCAGAGAGTATCCCATTGATTTCCACTCAAGGACCCTAAAGGGGTATGAAACTAGATACAATTTTGTAGAAAAATAGGCATTTTCCATTGTCAAAAACCTCAAAAAGTTTTGACATTTGGTTTCAGCCAATAAAATTATAGTCTTCATCACCCATCCCAGTGTTAGGGAATACATGATAGATCGTAAGATCATTGAGAAAAGGGTGAATTGGATCACTAAGATCTTTGAATATAATGTTAATATTTAGCCGACAAAGCTGGTTCAAGGAAGAGGCCTATGTGGATATCTCACAGAAGAGCTCTACCCCAAGGTAGAAGAGCAGGTTGACCATGTCTATGCAAATAAATTTGAGTCGGATGATTCTTGGGTGGTTGATTGGATGAGATTCATACAGACCAACCAATACCCACCCAATGTCCTGCTACACAAAAGAAGATACTACAGGATTCAAGGCACTGGATATGTACTCATCAAAGGAATTTTATTTAAAACAAATTATGATGGAGCCCTCTGAGATTGCTATGTGGACAAGAGAGAATTTTAAACAAATTCCATAACAACCCACAAGGCGAACATTTCTTTTCCATGATAACCACCTTAAAAATCATGCAGGCAAGCTACTAGAGGCCAAAATTGTTATCCAAATCTCACCATCTAGTGAGAAAGTGCACTCAGATCCAATATTTTTTCAACAAGTGAATGAACTACGCCATGCCATTGAGACCAATTGTGATCGAAGAGACCTTCACACATTAGGGGTTAGATTTTAATGGGATGATCAATCCCATATCCAACGTAGGATAGAAATGGATTCTCATGGCTACTGATTATTTTACAAGATGGACGACAACCACTAGATTTTGTGTTCTTAGGATTTGGTTTTCAATTTTCTCTCATGGGTGGTAATGTCATAAGTCCTTGACTCAGAAGTATATGTAATGTTCTTTTAGTTTTAGATAGCAGACAAGATAATTGCAACTTCTTCAATTTGTAAGGCCTTCATTTCTTACTAGATTCGCTAACTTACAAAGGTGGATATAGAGCAGGAGGACCTGAGATGATTATATCATACTTGCAAGGAATTGGATGTTCTTTAGGAATTAAGACACTTATGTCGAGAGGGGAATATTGATATCATATCCCTTTGGTATCTTCAGTTGGTATTTATTCTAAGAGTTGATGAATTTCATGTTCATTTGTTTCTCACATCCTTTCTTAGTTAATATCTTAAACCTTTTCCCATGAGTCTCTTCAAGGTTGATGGGATTTTTGGTCACTTTGTTAACATAGGATTGATGCACTTGATTACAAGAACTAGGATCATTTATTATAGGAAGTTTATGCTTATCTTGTGATTTACTTTTAAGATGTAAAATGCAAAAAATATCAAGTGGTGGGATAGTAGGTGGTGTTGGTTGTTTCATAAAAGGATAAAAGAATGCATTATTCTCAAGGTTTTTAAGGAAATTGTTTAGGAAGTTGCTCATGCTATCATCATATTCTCTAATGATGTCAACTTCACGAGGAGAACATGCATTAGGAGTTGATTGAGCATTAGTGAGTTTAGTTTCATTAGGTTCATTTCCAAAAGTACAACTTGACACATCCACTAATGATTTCAAGGACATCCAAACTTTACCAAAGCATATATGCATGATGAAATATAATGCAATAACCTAAGATGAAATGAAAATTTCAAATTCTAAACAAGGTAATTTTTTTATTACACTACAAAGATATAAAAATAAAATGTTGTAAATGCAATTCTGAAATTAATAAATGCATACAGTGAACCAAATTTAGCTACATCTAATGAAATGAATGAAATAAAAACTCAATAGACTTAAACAGATATGATGCATATTTTAAATTAACTAAGGATATGTCCCGATGTAATGCATATTTTAAATTGAATAAGGATATGTGTCCAAAGACACAAGAAGAGGAAGAAAAAATGTCCAAGGTACCATATGCCTCAACTATAGGTAGTTTAATGTACGCCATGGTATGCACAAGACCAGATATTGCACATGTTTTAGGAGTTTTTACTAGGTATATGATTCATCCTAGAGTTGACCATTGGAATGCGGTAAAATGGATTCTTAGGTATTTGAGAGGTATATCCAATAAATGCTTATGTTTTGGAGGCTCTAATACTTATTTAAAAGGCTATGTTGACTCAAATTTGGTAGGGGATATTAATACTTGGAAGAGTACCACAAGTTATGTATTTATAGTTGGTTGGACAACAATGAGTTTGATTTCTCAGTTGCAAAAGGTGGTTGCTTTATCCACCATGGAGGCAGAGTATGTTGCTGCAACAAAGATGGAAAAGGAGATGATATGGCTGCAACTTTTCATGGAAGAATTGGAAAAACAAAAAGCTAAGAATTACTTGTTTACGGATAGCTGGTGTACTATACATCTTGCAAAGAATTCTTCCTTTCATTCTAAAACCAAACACATACAGTTGAGATATCATTTCATTCGGTTAGTGTTGGAGGATGGATAGGTCAAGCTAGAAAAGATACTTAGAGATGCCAATCCAGCAGATATGTTTACAAAGGCCATGACAAGGGAGAATTTGGGCTCCTCTTCAGCTTCGGTTGGCCTTCAAGGTTGAATTCAAGTATAACAGAGTAGTAGGTTCCAAGATGCTTATTTCTAGTGGAAGTTGTAAGTGCAACGGTGTCATCCAAGATCAGTCTCCAAGTGGGAGATTGATTGGTATGGAGCCTAATCAGTCTCCAAGTGAGAGATTGTTGATATGTGTTGATTGATCATGCTATAATTTACACTCTTCATGTATCCTCACTGGGGGGCAACAACCCTTGAGAATTTTTTTTCCCTTTTTCTTTGCATCATCACCAAAAAAGGAAAAATCAACAAAAAAGAAAAAAATGACTTTGTAAAACCCTAATTCTTGAAGCTTCTAAAAGGATTGTTATAAGGGGTTGGGGTGGGAGTTATAGTATGTGAGAAAATACGATTATTCAGAAGATTTTAATAAGTTGTGCACTAGATAATAAAATCATTGGATTCCTGCAATTTGGTGGATGTAGTCTAGATTGGGTGAACCATGTTAAATTCTCTATATTATTTTCTTCTACATGTGTTTTAGTTCTCTATTTATTAATTAAATCTACATTTAGTTGTTAGATATCTGCCTTTTAACCCTAACAAGAGCTTACAAAGCTAATCAAATCAAAGATTGGGTAAAAGAACAAAGTTGTGTCACACTTTTGGCCAACTTATCAACACAAGTGAATTTTAGTATTTATAACTAAAAATCAATTTTGTTCAGACATATGATCTAGTAAGATTCATTCCACATAAGTTAAATATGTCCACAACTTTTCCAACTAAAATTGTTGGCTAAATTCATGTGTAACACCACTTTGAGGCCAATTTACTAAAAAATGAAATTAGTTGAAAATTTTAATGCTTCAACAAACCCTACTCATATAAATAACATTTTTCTAAAAATGTAAAAATACCCTTTTGTGGATCCATAAGTTTAGTATTCATATATATATTTATTTTAATACATTAATTAGTATTTATATTTTATATTTATTTTTACTAAAAGTAAGTTATTAGCTCACAAAAAATATTAGGTTCATTACCATATCAAGAAAAATACTGAAACTTATTAATTTTCTTTTTAAAATATTTTTCCCTAGAGAAAAGAAACTAGATTAAGATAGTATAATTTTTTTTCTATTTTAGATAAATATTTACCATAAAATTTGATGTTGAGTGGAAATAACTATGTTTAAATAAACGCACATTTAAAAAAATAAAATTATAAACATATTTATTAAAATTGTAAAAAAATTATTTCCATGCCCTAAAGTTCTAAGTTATAAATATACATAAAAATTTGAAGGAAAAAAAGAAAATTTACTATATAAAACTTGAAGTCTTATGGAACGTCAATTTTTAGCATTTTATGAGTGCAACAAAATTAGAATGTTAATTTATTAAAAAGTATATTCAAGTAATTTTTTAATTTTTTCAGAAAAATATAAACATAAAAAATACTAAAAAATACACATGTTATTCGTTTACATCACTTCAAAATTTAAAACATATATGCCACTTTCTATTGATTCAATTTTATAAGTTAGATCAATGTTTTCTCATTTCCTTTATAAAAGTGTGATGTAACTTTGTACTTTAACCTGGTTATATACCCAATTAAGCACTTGACTTGGGTGTTCAATATGGTCTTAGTCCAAAAAAAGGATGGTGACTTGAATAAAGCTTCATTAAATGACCATTACCCTGTGCCCTCAATGTAGCAGATCTTACAAACCATGGCTGGGTCAAATTTTCTTTCATTCCTTGATGGTTTTTCGAGCTATAACCAAGTATACATGAAGGAGGAGGATCAATATAAAATGATGTTCACCACCAAGTGGGGGATGTTTGCATATCCAAAAATTCCCTTTGGCCTTTCTAATGCAGGTGCCACCTTTCAATGAGTGATGAACATTGCTTTTAAGGGACTAATCAACAAGATCATCTTGACATAATCAGATGGCCTAACAATATTTTTGAAATCAAATGATGATCATTTTGATCATTTGAAAATGGTTTTCTAGAAGTGCTAATAGTTTAGGATTTCTTTAAATCCCAAGAAATGTGTATTGAGTGTATTGCAAGGAATTTTTTTGGCTTCATGGTATATAAAGAAGGAGTATTCATAGACCCCGAATGGGTGGGGGCTATAATGGAATTACCACTACCTATTAATCAGAAGGGGTTATAGTCTTTCTTGGGGAACATTAACTTCGTTAGTTGGTTCACTTTAGATTTCACAGGCATTACAAGACCTATCACACTAATGATAAAGAAAGGCTTAGCATTCAAATGGACCTAAGAAGGAAAACTCACCTTTGAAAAGATTAAGGTAGCCATCTCCATAGCTTCAATGTTAGCTAACCTAGACTTTTCAAGAGACTTCTTGCTTCATGCCTATAATAGCCAACACAACATAGCATATGTGCTTACCCAAAAGGACAAGCAGGGAGGAAGAGAGCATCCCATCACTTTCCATAGAAGGACCTACTGATGCCAAAAATTGGCAAGGTAACAACCCTTTGTGGGAAACTTAGTTTATGGGGGACCTATTGTGCTAAACTGAGTGACCTCTAGGTTTTTAGAGAAGTTGGCCTCTTTTGTAATTGGGGTTTGGAAAGGGAAAATGAAGCAGATATAAAAATTAAAAATATAAATAAGGTGATGTGGCAAGATTTAGATAAAATGCATGATAAATTTATCTTTTGGATACAATATAAGGGCCCATTCAACAATTTGCTATGTCCTAGAATGACAGAATTTAAAGATTGAAGCATGAATAGTACATTTAATGACATAAAATAATTTTCACACCCATTTACTGAAAAGAAGAGTCAAAAGACATGATCTAAACAACAAACTTGCATTAAAATTATAGAATTTCTACAAATGAACCACTCAAAAACAATAATGGCACCGTATAAAGTTAATCAAATAGCTTAAGGAAAACAAAGAGGTTGAACAATAGCATAGTATGTGTCTTTCTATAATAATGTAATAATAATAAAAGGCTTGGTGTCTTTCTAAAATCCTATATTTTTTGCAATTCTCAAACTTGTGGAACCCATTTTCAGAAAAAAAGAGCAGCATATGTAGTGAAAATTTCCACCGCCTAGCGAGTAGTAACAAAAAGGATTTGGTATCAATAGCAATGATGTAGCAGTAAAGAATCCCCTGGTCATTGCAAAAAAAATGATTCAGGCCACAACATGTGGTTGCTCCCCAACTAGATGCATCCCTTGTAAATGATGGGAGTGGTTCCAACAAAGCCCTGTTTAGAAAAGTGTTGCCATCTAGTGAGGCAGATAGAACATGTGGAAGCATATAGCAACTGGAAATTCACTCCATCCTTTGCTTTGAAGAAGTATTCGATGAAGAGATGTGTGGTAGTATTTCATAGCCTTTGGTTCATCCTTCCTTTTCGCTGTTGAAGGCTTGTGCTAGGAAGACACGTAGAAGCATGCTTTTCCATTAGCACCAATTGTGGGGTCCACCAAAGCATATGTGGATGAAGGCTATGTGGCACACAAGTGTGGCTTGACTCAAAAATGAAAGGAAGTGACTTTTAAGTGTGCACGATGATGACATGTGGAAATATGGTAGGGGCTGTTTGAAAAGTAAAGGGAAAAATCCCTTTGGAGAGCACTGAGTAGACACATGGTGAAGACCGGTGGTCTTTATCAATAGTATGTCAATGGTGCTTATTTGAGGCATGGGTCGGTACTTAGAAAAAAACAAAACCTGAAGGGAGCTAGATGAAATTTATGATCACAACTTTTGGTGACAACTAGGGGCATTTTACTTGAGGAACGAGGAACCCAAAATTTTCTCTGGCTTGCAAAATAGAGCTTACCTCCATTGGGTGACAACATGAGAGCTTAGAAAGACCAGCTTATAGAGGCAGCCAGTCAGCCTTAGATGGTCTCAATCTATCACACAAATTCTCTTGTGCTTCGCTTAGATCGAGCATTTCTTTATAAGGTAGCGTCAGGTAAAACGACCCCGGACTTAAAAGTGAATAGTAGCTACGCAATTGGATGAACCATATGTTCAATATCTATCATGGTGGGAGGTTGACTGAAGCTCTAGAAAATGGTTGTGTCCTACTAATTCTCTTCAATATTTGCTACCATTTTCTCTGCTGAGGCCACCAGTTCATCTTCAAGGAACGAGGAAGGTAGGCGCATCTTAGTCAACTGGGATAAATTTTCCCACATGCTATTCATAGTGTGGCCCAAAGTAGTTGCACATGCGTTGGCCCTAAGGATGGCTGAGTGGCAATGGATGAATTTATTTGCCATTATGGTAGTAGCCTTTCGATCCTCAATTTCTATAGTTGCTAAGTCCTCATCTGAGAGCATGTATAGCCTATTCAACAACCTTTTTTCCATTGAAACCTTTTCTATGATAAATTGTGGAAACTGCTCAATGGCTCCATGGACCTTCTGAATCAAGCTTGTTTCCTATGACATGAATTGGAGTGTCGACTATAGTGTCAGGAAAAATGACTTGACCTTTTCCCAATATGAAACATATAGCTACTGGGCTACTAGAATGAGGTCTAGCTGGGCAGCAAGGGCTTGGAGGGAATTCTTTGAAAGGGAAATTTTTGCATCCTTTGAGCCAACATCATGTGTCAGTTCCACAATTATCTTTTTTGTGGATGCAAGTTGCTCTTGTATTTGACCCAATTCTTTAGACTAGTTCTTCTCGGTCTGGCTATTGTTCGTCAACTCTGTTTCAAGAGAAGTCTTCATCTGTTGGAGCTCCTTTTCTAATTGGGCCCTTTGGCCCTCAAAGTACATATACTTCTCTTGTAATTTTTTCTCATATTGAGCTCATTGATGTTCAAGCTCTTCATCTTTTTACTTCATTTCCTGCACATGTTGGATGCACAAACATTTAAATTCTTCACTCCTTTGTTGCAAATTCTACCTGCCAAGGATAATTGGCCTTGATAATCTTGGTTCATTTTTCGTAGCTCATTAATTAGGGTGGGATCAATGGCTTGGGACTTTGCAGGCTCCTCCTAGAGTTTATTTCACTCCAACTATGCTGCCTGTACTCTCTTCAAAAATTGATTAACATCCACTTCTAGTGATTTCTCCTTGTTCTCTAGGAAACTGACCCTTTCCTTCACTTGCTTTAGTTGCTCCTCCTTTAGCTGGCAGTTAGATTGGAGGAAGTTAGTTTTCACCACTCGCTACATTTCCTCCATGAGATCAACTTTGTCTTTTGGTTGGGTGACATTCATATCAAGTCCCATAGCATACCCCATAGCATATAAGTTGTAATCCCCCAGTCGCATCTCACCTCGTAGAACTTGACCACATTCAGATACATGGTTGCGAAATTCAATGTTCCATGAGGTTCATTGTAAATTGTATATACTCTTGACTCCACTAGCTTCTTATCATCCTTAGCTTTTCTCTTTTTCATTTTGAGAGCCCATGCTGGCTTACTACTCTCACCTTGTGCTATGAATTGGCCTGGTGACTGAACTAGCCCACCCGCAAATGGTGCACCAGGAAGTAGGGTAAAAGGGAACGTAAGTGTATCGGGCTTGGGTGTTTTCCTCTTTTTGAGATTGATAGTCTATGGGGAGAAATGAAGAATTTTCCAAAGCTCAGTCTATGATTGAGTAGAAGGGCTCATTGGTAGCTGCAGTAATGGGGTGGTCATTGTAGAATTTGTTTGCTAGGAAAAGTGGGCTAAACTTGAGGTAATAGTAGCAATAGGGGTACCAATGGTTGTTGAGACTACAAAAAGAGAGGCAAGAAGAGATTTGGCAATGGGGACTGGTGTAAGGGTTTGTGAATGCATTAAGATAAATGGCCCTATTCGGGCGAATTGGGTGAAACCCTTCGCTACCATTGAGGCGGAGGTGGAAAAGTTAGGGCCAATAGTTGTAGTGAGGGGTGCCATGGAGATAGTATAGGATACTATAGATTGAGAAGTAAAGAAATAAGGAGTAAATACTACCTACTAACCAGATGTTAGCTATTCTTGGCTTGTTGCTAGCTCCTCACTTACTTTGGGCTCTTGGCTCACTGCAAGTACCTAGCTTGTGGTGAGTTCTTGTGAACCTTCTCCAACAATAGTTTTTGTGCACTTTTTTTTAGAAGGCCAGGGTCCTCCACTTCTACATCTCTAACTATTGTTGTTGGGACACCCTTGTTGTTTTTGAGGCCCAGGTGAGTGTTTGTGAGGCTCTCGACATGTTCAATCACACATTTGAAGTGACATAGGTGGACTTTCTCCTTTGTTGAGTGAAGGAAATTGATGTCTCGACTTCCTCCACTTCCTACTCTTCTAATTCCTCACCAAAGTAAGAATTTATCATCGTACTCCACCATAATGAAGTAGAAATTATTCCATGGAGGCCTATTGTCCTCTATGGTAATGTGAATCAGGTTAACCAATAATTCATCCTCATCATCTAGTGGGTTGTGCCTCTTTTCCCAGTAAGGCTGAGAACTGTGAGTCACTTGAATGATATGCTCATATGGTAGATCATTGCAAGGATTGTAATTCCATTTTTCATAGATCATTACCAACCCTAGATGATACAACTTATCTTTCAACAATGGGTGTGTTTGCTTCTTCTTTAGGACCACTATTTTGAAACTTATTAGATAATTGAAAAATCCCTTTCTCTTGGGTTTTCCTTGATAGAAGGTCACATAATTAATGCAAGCCTAGAGAAACATTTTGAGGGCCAACACTTGATTGATTACACATGTCAGAAGCTAGAATGGTTCCTCGATGAAGCCCTGCATCTGAATAAATGTGAAATCCACTCCAAAAAACCAATCACATATGGGAGTGAAGTTCTACATATACCTTTTTTGCTCTTGTAGTGAGCGGGTTAATGCCATCCTCTCCTTGCAAATCTTGCAAAATTAGAGCTAAGAAATAGTTTGAAAAATGCATAATAGTCATAAGTAGAAGAGAGGAGAGGAGTTCATGCAGAAACTAGCTTCTTTGTCTACCTTTCATCAAGAATAGCCAACTGTACATGCTTGTTGAAGAAATTAGGGTTCTGGTGCAAAAACATATGAGCAAGAAATGAAAGAAACCTAAATTTCCATTGAGTCAAGTAGTATTTTATTTCACTTATCATCTCATCAGTGATGTATTCTGCAAAATCATACCAAAATAAAGAGTGTTTCCTATGAAATTGGAATCCTAGGCCCAATTGAAATGTGTGCACATCCAAAGAAAGTGCCCTATAGGTTCTCAGACCTACAGGAGAGCGACCTCCAAGATCTCTCATGTGGAGGAAGCTCAAAGGAAGTTCCCTACAGGCTCTCGGTCCTGTAGGGAGGTATCCCCCAAGATCTCCCTCATGGAGGAAACCGAAGGAATCGGACTCCACAGAGTTAAAAGTGGTGACACGTTTATCCTCGGATAGAACATGTCAGGAAGCAGCCAGGCAGGCAGGCAAGCAGACAGTCACACAAACCCTTGATAGATTGGAAACCTTTCAAATGGGTCCTTTGAGAACCCTTCAAAATAAAATGGGCCCACTCAAGGGACAAATTGTTTGAAGAGTGAGGTCTTGTTAGGTTCCTCCCAAGCTAGATGTGAATTGATTAATTTGAGGGAAAATCTTTCAAGGTGGGTCCCTCAGGAACCCTTCAAAAGAAGAAAATGGTCTGCTAAAGGGACGCTTCATTTGAAAGATATAAAAAAGAGAGAGGGTCCTTAGAAGGAAACACTCATCTCCAAAATAAGTTATCACTACCCCTAGCATATAGGGGAGGAGAACCATGTACAATGTTGAGAACATGTAGGATAGAGGCAAGCCTCAATATCACTTGTCATGTGAAAAAGAGGTAGGTACATCAGTAGATAACTAAGTGATGGCACCTAAATCATTAAATTGTTGTATTTTATCTTTCAAGGCCTTACATTCATTAGTAGAATGGCCAGGCACTCGATGGTATGGATAGAAAGAATCATGCTTATGAGATTTCTTGCATGTAGGAGAAGGAAGAGTAATCAAGTGGGCTTTTAGAAGCCTCAACAAGATATGCTCTTACTTAGATAGAGGATGAGGAGTAGGAAGCAACCCTTTCTCTTGTGGAGAAAAGTTTGACTTCCCACAAGAAGAAGAAGATACAAAGCTGGAAGACAAAGGGGGGAGATCTTGATAGAGAGCGTTATTTTGGAAAGGGGGATCACACTCCTCTATGGGATCATCATCATCCTTCATGAAAGGATTACCATCATTAACCTCTTTAATGGAATTTTGATCATCTTCCTTAGAAGGAGGATCAACACTAAGAATATTATAGTTTGCATGTTCACCTTATCCCACGATACAAAAGAATAAGTATCTTCAATAGTGGGTGCAAATGATGTTGTTAGAGGGTTTAAGCAGATTAGGTCAACTTTATATTCCTAACCAAAGGAATCTGTAAAGTCTAGAGAACCCCAATCATCACCAGGACATGCATTCTTTTGAGAAGAGATAAAATGATCAGACTTAATATTTCTTACTTCTGAAGGATCTTCTTTAGGGACATTTGTCTCAAGAGTATCCTTTGTAGTAGGTATTGCTTGAGTAAACATCAACACACATGAAGATACTGAAGGAATAAGAATAGGCACAACCAAATCTTGACAAGCAGTCACCATCTCACATAACTACATAGCCTCAAGGTCAACCTTGACTGTGACTACTTGATTGTTACAAATGAACTTAAGAGATTTATGCAAGGTAGATAGGATTACACCCATAGCATGAATCCACGGTATACCAAGAAGAAGGTTATAAGGTAAATTTTTTGTCATAACATATACAAGGGTAGGTACAATAATGGGTACAAGCCACAAAGGTATTATTGTACCTAGAGCTTGTCGTCCAACATTATCGAACCCACAAATATCATCAGAAGAAGTATTGAGAGAAGATGGATCGATATTAATCTTAGGCATTCGATCAATATTGCGTACATTAAGCGTCGAACCAGTGTCAATGAGAGTACATTTGATGTCAATTTTATTGATGTTAACTATAATCATTAGAGGATCCACTTACTTCTGTACTTCCAGAGGCAGGATATCCTACAGATAGAACATAATATTCAAAAAATCTACATGAATATAAGCCATCAATGCATTAGCATCTTTTAGCCTAGCAAAAGAAGCCAAGAGGATCTTTTGTAGGGCTTCCTAAATTATACCATGATAAACTGGAGCAGATTGAAGCAAGTCCCACAATGAGATATTATCTGGAGGAACTCGAGGTTTCCCAACAAGATCCTAATCACTAGGTACTTTAGTTGTAGGTTTTGGTGCTTGAGTAAGGATTGGTTGTTTATTATTTTTATTCTCATAAGTATGGGCTACCACTCTATAAGAGGGAGTTGTAGAAAGATTAGGAGAATCACCATTAATAGAACAGACCCTTTTAGGGGAAGGACTAGTTGGAGTCACGTAAATGACTAGTCTATTAGGCCTTTGAGGGATAGCAAAGACATAGATTACGTTTAGAGAATCATCACAACTAGTAGAACAATTATTTGAAGACATATTCTCAACATTGATCCAAACTGGATCAAATGTAGGAGATTTATCGTTTGCTAATGCATCATCTCTAGAGGAGAGTGCATTGGAATATATAAGAAGTTCCTCATTCAAAAATGCAATGTCTCTAGAAGAGAGTGCATTGGGAGGTATAAGAGATTCATCATTTACAAATGCATCTTCTCTAGAAGAGAGTGCATTGAAATGAAAATAAGGTAGAGTAATGTTAGGAAATGTATCAATGATTTCATCTTCTTGCAACAAAATATCCCATGAAGATGAAGGAATTTCATGAGAAGGGTCAAAGATACCAAGTGACATGGGAAAATCTAAGTCACCATCACATGCCTGAAATGGACGATCATTAACATTTTGAACAAAATTAGATACTAAACTAATAAAAGAAGATATTAAATTCATTACAATTTTTTTTGGTATTTTCTATGTTGTAGTAAATCATGTTTTCAGAGGTCTTCAAAGTGGAATTTGAGGTTGGAACTTGCATCAATCCCTAAAATTCAATTGTCAAAGGTACTTGTATTTTAGGAGTTGAATTATTTCTCTAGAAGACCTTTCCAACAATGCAAACGGTTCTGAATTTCGAGCACCGAGTCAAAAGTTATGACCCCGCCAAGTAGGGGTAAATAAATTCCTAGTTTTTTGAAGAACATTGTACTTCACGTCTGTTTCACCAAAATGTAGAAGAGGGGGATTCACTACTCATGGGTTCTCTTCATTTAGAGAGCCTCACAGGATGAACTACCCTAAACTACCTCAAGGAATAGTGGCGAGAGTTTTAGAATCCGAAAGAGTAGGTCATAGAGATTCTCTGGACAAACTAACAAGCTCTCAACCAAAGGACAACAACGTAGGAAATGGAAGATAGTGCAGTGTGTTGGTATCTCATATGGACAAAAAAGTGAGAATATCATATAGAATGCCTAAATGACTATTTCTACTCTAATTATTGAGAAATTACAGAATGTGATAAAGTAATAAAAAGTGCTAGAAATCAAATAATGTATAAATGATAAAGACAAGGAGAAGAAAGGAAGGAAGATGCTCACAACCATGCAAGTGATGAAACCTCCAACATGTGAATGTCTTCAATACTTGCACATGCACGATATCTAGAGAAAATTTTGGGGCTATATAGGGGTTTGCCTTAGTCAAACCCCCATTTTGGTGTTCCCACCTCCATGGACAACCAAGATAGAAAGAGAGAGTAACCAAAATGGAAAAATCATGTGGTGAAAGAAAAACCTACTCAGGAATAGAACTTGCACCACTAAAAGCATGTGATAAAAGAAAACCCTGCTCGAGGAGGAGAACCCGTATCACAACAAAAGTGATAAAATCAATCCCCACTCAGGGAGGAGAACCCATATCATGAATTAAAGGTGTAAATGATAAGGGATATGGAATCCTAGGATGCTCACAAGCATAAGGAAATGGAAATAAAGATACAAAGAGTGTTGTTGAGAGCTTGCGTGTTCTTGAAGCTACTATAGCAAGTGGTATAAAGTTGTGCAAGCAAAAGCTAAAGTGTAAAAAGATAGAGAGAAACTAGAGGTATAAGAGTCTTGCAAATGAAGTGAAAAGATTGCTTTTAAGGAGGGAAAAGAAGCTTCCCGAGTGGTTTCAGAGAATCTCGCGTCATTACCACCAAAAAAATGGGGTGACAAGTAGAAAACATGCTTGGAAATGATCATCTGAGTGTTGAAACATCACAGGACATTAGCATGATGTGTGGACATCTATGTCATGCACTAATGTTCGGGCATGTCATGCTATAAAACAACATGAATCATAAAGGCACAAAGTTTAATGCAAAGTTGACATGCAAGGGTGGCTGCTGAAAAGGGGTATTGGAGCATCCTAAGAGGTAAAAAGGATAATGCAAGGGCTAAAATGACCCTACTCAAGATGGTAAGGGAGTGGACACTAAAGCGGATGCAAGAATGTAAGTAAAATTGCAAGGGGTACAATTTTACGCCATTACACATCCATATCCCTAGAATTGTATTCAAGAGCCTTCTTTTCATCTAGTGTAGGAGATACTGTAGATATAGAACAATTTTTTTCAACTCCTTCCCACACATTAAATCCTAAAGAAGATAAATAGGTTTCCATCCTACATTTCCAAAAAATAATTTTTGTGCCTTCAAACTGAGGTATTCTAAATATAGGATATTCTTCTATTTTTGAGCCATCATTCATAACATTATCAATCTCTTTATTACAATCTTGAATTGAATTAATAATTGTCATAAACAGTGTTTCATCTCCTTCCTCAATAGAGGCATCTGACCACTGTCGAATACTTCTACAATCAAACTTTTTCTTCTTTTTAGAGACATTTTTCTTTTTAGAATTAGTTTTTTTTTTTCTTCCCATGCCTATTATTTGTTTCTTCATCACTTTTAGATTCCTTGTTAGGACATTGAGAAGCATAATGTCCTATCTTCCCACAGTTAAAGCATTTAAAGGGTAACTTCCCTTTGTACCTACCCGAGCCTCTTTTTAATTTGCTAACAAAGGCTAAATCATTTTCATCTAGATTGTTAGATTCAATAGCTATGTCACTATCCTTTTTAAAAGATTTGAAAGTAGATTCTTTATTAGTAGAATAGTTATTATCTATTCTCACTTCATATGTAGTGAAAATACCATGAAGGTCATCAAGAGTTACCTTGTTTATGTCTCTTTCTTCAACATCAAAGATCTTTGAGTCATACTTAGGTGTTACAGATCTTAACACCTTTTGGACCACAACCTTTTCTTCCAAGGTCTCTCTGTAGCCACATATCAAGTTCACAATTTCTTGAACTCTTAAGAAGTAATCAACAATTTTCTCATCGCCAATCATTTTAAGGCTTTCAAACTTAGCTATGTAGGCTTGTAGTTATGCTTCTTTAACCTTATCATCTCCCTCATAGATATTTGACAATTTGTCCCAAATTGACTTTTCATTTTTGCAATCCGTGATTTTTACAAGAACATCATTTTATAAACCACAACAAATAAAATTTGTAGCTTTTGCATCACCCTCATATGATTTTTTCTCATCGGCTGTTGAGAGTGCTACAATAGCAGTATATGCATTCTCAATTGTAGCCCAAACTTCATAACCTAGAGATTTTATGTCTCTTCTCATTCTAAACTTCCATAAGGAATATACAGTACCATCAAACAATGGTGCTCTAGATGTAGTAATACCTTCTTGACTTGCCATTTAGTACTTCTATCAGGAATCCCCTAGTTTAACTTAGACAAGGGTTTGGCTCTGATACCAATTATTGGAGTACGTGAGACACTGAGAGGGGGTTAATCATTGTCTAGATAGATTAATTCAATTTTTTTAATTAAAAAAACATTTTAAACCCTTTGAAAACAATATGATTAATTTTTCAAGAGCTAACATGTGTACCAATCTGAATTGTTGATTCTTAATCACATAAATGGAAGTGTAGAAATGTATAACTATGAAGCCATAAGAACACAAATGAAACCAAATAAAGAACCATAACATACTGAATTTCTAAGTGGAAAACCCTCTTGGGGTAGAAAAAATACTCATAAAATTGCCTCACTAGTTATAGAATGCCTCACTAGCAAAAATGGCCTCACTGACCAAAGAACCTCACTGGTTACAAGAATGCCTCACTAGAAAAAATGGCTTGACTGACCAAAGAACCTCACTAGTTAAAAGAATGCCTCATTGGCAATGTGTCTCACTGACATTAAATGTGCCTAATTGGCATGTGCAATTAGCCTCATTGGCTACCAAATACTCTTAAAACATAAAAATAAATATACTATAGAGGATCACTTTGTCTCTTTAAAAATAATTACAACACCTTTACTCTAATATATTATATTTCCCAAAGATTCATAGTATGGAACATTTAAAACATACATTATACTAGGTACTCTTCACTGTTTTGTGCACAATCTTTACAAAAATAGATTTCTAGTTTTTGCTCAAGATTTATTTATAACATGACAATAACAATGAATAAGAATCACATATACAAATTATGTGATTTTTGCATTATTTTCAACCAATCGAACCCAAAATCTAGAAAAAAATTTATATCCTTTAGGGCTACTCATATTTGAATTCATAACTGAAAGAGCCATTAATTGGTCATAACTATCACAGTAAAACTTGTCACCAAAAAATTCCAATGTAAGATGCGTACCCACGTTGGTTAGACTAAAACAACTCAACAAGATTAGTATTGTGTCACAAAAACAAGTATGTAAAACACCAAGATTACAAACCCTAACCTTCATTTCATTGCAAATCAATAACCCAAGTTATTCAAACTGAAAAACCTACTTTCTCTTTTACTTTCTTAACAAAATAATAACCCTTTTCACCATATAACTATTTATGCAAAGAAAAAAAAACAACTAAAAATATAATATATCACCTAAAAAATACTAACTACACATTGTATTTTCAATCAACTACCTAAAACCGTTACCTCTTTTCTCCCTTTTGTCATACCACTTCTACCACTGTGTAGTCCTAAAACCATTTTCTGCCAAGACCAGCCACCATCCAACCTCTTCCAAGTTTCATCGAGCCCTAAGTTGGATGACATAAGAGTTATTTGTATTTACCAAGACAAAATGACATTTAGGGCATAGTCAATGACTTTTATCACATTGAAACATCATTGTGTTGGTCTCCCATCATAACTTTTTATCTTGCAAATTATTGTGTTAGTATCAATCATAATAATGTATATGCCATAAGGTGCCTGTGACACTTTAATATTTCCTAAGAAAAAAATGTAATGATATCTTCGAACACCAAGACCATGTTTTGGTTAAAAACCTCAAGTGCAAAACAAGTCTAAGACCTTTAGTCGGTTGTCATAAATCCAATCATTGCTATGATTATATCATTTTTGTTATCTTGAATATAAAACATACATATTACATTTGATAAGCATTTAATAGCTTTTCATTTGAATAAAATGACAAGATATAAATAACAATCAAACATATATGTATCCAGTATTAAAAAAATGATCATGTACTAGAAACCATAACATATAACTTGTATGCCCATCAATAAAGAGACTTGCGCACTGATAATAACAGAGTATACATAGTCAAAAGATCAAAGTATATCCACTGCCATGCAAGGAAAGTAATTATTGTTAGGACAAAAAAGAACCACTGTATCTCAACAAAACAAACAAGTATATCATAGAAACATATATATCATGCCACTATATCAACTATTGTATCAAGATGCCACCTATACATGAAAGTATATCACCATCTACACATTAAGTGTATGTTACCACAAGAAAACCAACCACTAAATATGAGCATCACCAATGAAGAATATACCAAACATATTAGAGTAGGCAAAATCCCTGAAGAGAAACATCATATATCATGTGATATACTTTGAGCAACAAGGAAAAACATCATCATGTGTCTTTTGGAAACAAGGACAAACCAAAACAAGGAGGAACAAAGAACAACAGGGTTTGCCTTGTTCAAACCTCATTTAGGTACTTTAACCAAAATGATGAAATAAGATAATGAAACATGAAATATGAAACAATTCAATTAGAAACTCAAGCCATGCTGATGGATCTTGAATTTCTACAACAATTGATGAAGAATCTTTCTCTTGAATGCTATCTTGATGACTTAAGATGTTACAACCCTAGCTTGCTTGACTTGAGAGAGATAATGAATGATGAATAAATTATGAATAATGGATGAATGGTGAATTAGTGTTTAAAGGTCTCCTTTTATAGAGGAGAATTAAGAATAAGGATCATGATCAAGGGCCAAGATTAAATTAGAAAATAATTTAATCAAGGGTGGACGTTAATTAAGAGAAGAAAGAAATGGATAGATAAATACTTGAGGTGGAAGATAAGATTGGCACAAAAAAAGAGGTTGTTAGAGAAAATTAAATAATAAAGATTATTTAATTTAGGTGGCCAACATAAGAGAAATAAATAAAATATTGATTTTATTTATTTAAAAAGAAAGGTGAGAACAAATAATTAGATAATTAAATAATTAAAAATAATTATTTAATGGAGAGAGAAGGGATAATTAAATAATTAAAATAATTATTTAATTGGGGAGATAAAGAAATGATAGTTAATTAAATAAATATAACATTTGTTGAATTATAGAGAGAAAAGACTAATGAATAATTAAATAATTGAAATAATTATTTAATTATAGAAGAAGAGGGGAAAGCTAACTTTTGAATTAAAATAATATTTAATTCAAAAGTAGGGAGGAAAGGACCATTATATTTAAATTCTTAATAAAAGTTTAGAAAAGTGTGAAAGTCATTTACAATTCTTTACATCACCTTTACAAGACATGCATTTTATTCAATTTGCAAGGGTTCAAGATCTAATGTGGATGTGTAAAACACCTCACAACACTAGCTCAAGGCAAAATTAATTCTAATTTATCATTAATTATTCGGAAATCAAGCAAGGAAAAAGGCGTACTTTTTCAGTGTCCACATTATTTAAACCAAATCATTTCAATTGAAAATTTCATTTTCTCTCTATAATTTGACTATAACAATTTTGATTGTAATTTTTTTTTAAAAAGCCATAAAATATCTTTTTGTAGACATAAAATTTATAATTTAAAAATTATTTTGAAGTATTTTTAATAAAATTATTTATTAATTAGTTTGATTTATTGCAAGTTATTATATTTGGACATAAGACTAGTTAGAAATAAGATAATAAAAAATATTTTCTAAAATATCAACAAACTACAAAATCTCATTAAGAGGATTATTTTTTATTTATTAAAAATTAAAATAAAATATAATGTCTATTAAAACTCCAATGTTTTTACTAGTTTAAAAACTACTAAAAAAATAATTCTTTCAAAAATACTTTTTGGTTCTTCATGCACTAGATTTATGTGAGTGAAAAAATGCTATATTATTTTTGTGTCCCATCACTTTAATTTTATTTATTTTTAAATAACAATTAAAACTATTCTTTTAAATTTATAAAATAATATATTCAACTAATTTTAAAGTTTATGAAAAATTATAAACATAAACTATATCAATATTTTTATATACATTAATTTTATGGGTCATCAATGTTCATATTTTATCCTCAAATCAAGAGTTATGTATAGCCTTCTTCCACATTTAATTTTTAAAAATAACATTAATTACACATCAATCCTTTCCAATCACTTTAAATAAATCTAGAGTAATTTATTTATATAAATTTAAGTCTTAAATTTACAATTTTAAAAATATTTTTTTCTTCACAATAATACATCATTATTTTATTAAAGATTAAGGTAAAAATAAATTTTACATAAATTAAAACAAGATAATTAATTTTAAAAATAAATGCAATAGAATAGCATAGACTATTTGATGTAAAAATATTAAAAACCATTAAAAAAATTATATCTTATTTGTTCTATTACAAATAAAAGATTGGAAAGACACCTCAAAATAATAATTAAGAGGTGAATGGCTAAAGGAATATTTTAATTATTTATATTTTACAATTTTCTCAAATATTATGGGGTAACGATTCTTCTAATTTTGAACCTAAAAAATATAAATTCTTCAAATTTGAGAGATCTGTAAAACTTAATGGCCATTTTTCTAAGCCAGGGCAATCAATAAATGTAATGTTTCCAAATTGCTAAGTTCCCCAATTTTGGAAGGAAGTTCCCTCAACATAGGACAAAAAGATACCTCTAGTTTCTCTAACTTCGTTAGCTTTTCTACTCCATCTGGTAATGTTTCCATAGTTGGAATATCAAAAAAGCTCAATTCTACAAGTGAAGAATCTTGAGTGTCCTTGAGACGAATATTAGAATATGTAATTCCATTCTCAGATGAAATTACATTTCTAATTCACATGTAGCGTAGTCTTGGAGGAAGCTACACATTTTCACAACAATTATAGAAAGGATGTCAAGTATCATTGTACAATCTAATCAAAACTAATTGAAATGATAAATATTTGTAGATCTTACCTAGAACAAACTCATGTCTTGTGTCAATGGACCTTGGTAGGAGCTGATTTGCTCTAGTTTCTCAAACTCCATTGGTAAATCAAGAACACCATGAGAAATTCTAAGACATCTGAGTTGTTTAAATGGTTTATGACATTTTCCCCTAAATTTTATTTGTGAAGCATCTTCATAATATAACACTCTTAATGAACTACTCATACTATTCATATGATTTTCATTAATTTCTATTGAAGAGTGCTCGAGTGAGTCCAAGAAAAAGATGCCTTTTAAATTTTGAAGCTTCTGCACAAAAATAAACAAATATATTACTATGATTGTAAATAATAAATATATTTTGTTAATATTGACAAGATACATTATAAGTATGACATACCTCCTCATCTTTCAAAAATTATGACAAATTCTCATGGTTTGTGATTCTCTTTCCCTCTTGCTCTGACAGTTTTTTCCCCCTGCTCGAACGATGTCATGAATAACCACTTCACCTCCATTTGTCTTGATGAATGACGCCTCTTCTAGAGCTCTGAATTCTTCCTCTCCAACAGAGTATGCCACATAATTTGTTTAAATATAGAATATTTTTTTAATAAAAATATATATTAATTTAAAGTATTTTTAAAATAACAAATAAATTTATTATTAAACCATATGAATATTTGTGTTTTTAAAAAATAGCTAGTAATTCTTAAAATATGATTTTTTAAATATTTATTTTTAAAAAATAATACATCAATTTTTTAATTGTAATGATAAATTTAATTTATGTATTCAATGTGTAAGTTTTGAAATCTAACATTTTTTTATTTTTTACATAATTATTCCTTTTGATCTTTTTATTATTTAATCTATTGACTTCATCTCTAAAATAAATTCTCAACAATTACACCCCAATGGGGTTTGAACCTTGAAATTGAAAGAATGACAACACAAAAACTTAACCATCTCATCATGTCAATCTTCCTTTAAGAGCTATTCATCAGGAAAAGTCAGCAGTCTTGGCCGAAAATGCAATCCTGTCAACCTAGGAACAGAGGAGACTCTGCATATCACATTTTATGCGGAATCACTATTATCAAAAGAACAAGAACTCCTAGCATCATTCCTAAGAGAAAGGAAAATAAACCTCATATGGAGTTATGCTGACATGCCAGGACTTGATCCAGAGACTGTGGTTCATCGCCTAGCAATGTATCCAGAAGCAAAGCCGGTCAAACAAAAACTCTGAAAAATGCATCCTCAAATCACCTTATTGTTCAAAATGGAGTTCAAAAAGTTGTTAGATGCAAGATTCATCCAACCCATAGATTATCCAGAATGGGTATCAAACTTGGTAGATGTTTCAAAACTTGATGGAGCCATTTGAATATGCACAGACTTCAGAGATTTGAACAAGGCATGTCTAAAAGATGACTTCCCACTTCCCAACATTGACATGATAGTAGACATGATAGCGGGACATGAGATGTTATCATTAATGGAAAGATTTTTAGGATTCAACTAAATCATGATAGCAAAAGAGGATCAACATAAGATGGCCTTCAGTTGTCCAAGGGGGACTTACTGTTGGAACATGATGCCATTCGGCCTAAAAAGTGCAGGAGCAACATATTTAAGGGCTATGACATTGATCTTCAACGATATGATCAATAAAACAATTGAGGATTATGTTGACAATATCCTAGCTAAGTCTAGAAAAAAACAAGATCACATAGCGACCCTGAGTGCCATCTTTGACAGACTTGAGGAATACAAAGTTAGACTAAACCCCAAGAAGTGCATCTTCAACACACAATCAGGTAAACTCCTAGGATATATAGTATCAATGAGGGGTGTTGAAGTGGATCCAACAAAAGTGAAAGCAATCCTCAAAATGGAAGCACCAAAGACACTAAAAAAATTGAGAGGCCTTCAAAGTAGACTCCAGTCCATTCGAAGGTTCATAGCACAGTTAGTAGACAAACAAAATCCATATTCTCACCTACTCCACAAGGGAGTATCATTCAAATGGGATGATAAATGTGAAGAGGAATTTAACAAAATCAAGGAATACCTATTAACACCACTGGTCTTAATGCCACCTATCCCAAAGAAACCATTGATCTTATACGTGTCAGCAATAGTAGTAGCCCTCGAAGCTCTCCTAGCTCAGCATGATGAAAATGGAATAGAGAGGGTTGTCTACTACATAAGCAGGACAATGGTTGGGCATGAATTAAACTATTCATTTATCGAGAAAGCATGTCTCACATAACTATTTGCATCTCAAAAATTCAGACACTACATGTTGGCACACAAGATAAAGCTCATCACCAAAACTGATCCCCTCAAGTATCTACTATCAAAGGCAATGCTCACAGGAAGAATGGAAAAATGGGTAATGATATTATCAGAATATGACATCGAGTATGTGGAGAGAAAATCAATCAAGGGTCAGGTCATCGTAGATCAACTAGAAAAAGCACCTATTTATTCAGAGAACCCTCTTGTCTCAAAATTTCTTGATGAATCCATTTTTAATCTCGATATAGCTGACCATTGGAAACTATACTTCGATGGTTCATACACACAACATGGATCAGGAGCTAGTGTCTTCTTCATCACCCCACAAGGGGATTGCATCCCAAGGACTTACAAACTAGCATTTCCTTCCACTAATAATATTGTGGAATACGAGGCCTTAACCATAGGTCTCAAAATAGTAGTGCAATGGAATATCATAGCTCTCAAGGTATATGGGGATTCTCAATTGATTATAAATCAAGTAAACAATGAGTACTAGACTAAGGATGACAAGCTTACCCCATACAAGAAATTGGTGGAGACCCTTAAGGAATCCTTTATTGAAATAACATTTGAGTAGATTCCTAGAGCCAACAATAGAGCGGTAGAAGCCATGGCAACAATTGGGTCCCTATTAGACATTCCTCAGAACATTCCAAAATATGAATTCCTTATTGAGTAGCTTCTCATTCCCGCATTCGAGGTACTAGAATCAGAATATGTGTGTGAAATCATTGGTCCTAGTGATCCTCATCCAATGCTCCAACTCAAGAGCTCCATCCTATCGTCATATCATGGCCCTTCTCGCAGTGGGGACTCGATCTCATTAGAAAGATAACTCCCCCCTCATCTAACAGCCACAAATTTAGCATAACCGCCACAAAGTACTTTACTAAGTGGGTGGAGGCCATACCCATGACATACATAACTAGGAAGCAGATTTCCAAGTTCATTCTAAACTATCTCATATGCCGCTATGGTGTTCCACAAGCCATTATCTCATATAATGGGACACCATTCAAGAATCAGGATGTTCATGACTTGTGCGAGAAATTAAAAATCCAACATCGCTTCTCCACCCCATACTATCCCCAAGGCAATGGCCAAGAAAAAGCTACAAACAAGACTATCCTCAAAATCCTCAAGAAAAAAGTCAATGACGTAGCTTGTGACTGGCATCTACAGCTTAATCCTGCCCTTTGGGCCTATTGAACAAGTATCCACATACCCACTGGCACCACCCCCTTCTCCTTGGTCTACGGATTAGAAGCGGTACTCCCCATTGAGATCGAGCTCCCATCCCTCAAGATATCACTACAAAACCTCATCACGGATGAAGAGTACTAGGTATCAAGGCTAAATGAGTTGGAGGTATTGGATGAGAGATGTATTGATGCTTTGAATCATTTTCAAGTCTATCAAAACAAACTCAAATAGAGCTACAACAAGAAAATTAGGAGCAAGACATTCCAAGTCGGAGAACTAGTCTTAAAAGAGAATCAGAATAAAGTCCCAAACCCAAGCAGCAAAGGAAAGTTTGAACCCAATTTATTGGGACCGTTTTGTCATCACAGTAAGTTATAAGTCAGGGGCATATTAGATATCAACACCCAAAGGGGAACCTCTATTGGAGCCTATGAATAGCTCCCATCTCAAAAAGTTTTATGCCTAAATCTTTCAAGGTATAGAACCAAAAATCCAAAAAAAATAGAAAATTTCCTAAAAAATGGTCACTTAGGTGAAAATCTGGCAAACAAGCGTCTTGGTAACAACAGAAACAATTAAAAAAGCAAAAAACCCAAAAAAATCAGAAAAAGGATAAAAAATTGTAAAGAGAAAAAAAATCATCCTCTAGTGAAAACCACTTCGGTGGCACTTTCGACTAGTACCTTGTTGTAAACCTAGCAAACAGGCGCCTTGCATAAATAAGCACTTTCCATTCACCAGGATCTTTACGGCTTGTTTTTGCATCTCGCTTCCATCATCCATTGCATTCAGATCTCCATCACTCATCTACTCGCATTTCCACCATAGCTTGCTTCTGTTTTTTGTATCATGATCCCCACTATTACTACTCGGCCCATCGTCAAGGTCAATTTGTCCTACCTTTATCAGAGTAGTCTATTGCGTCGCATTAGGGGCATGTTCTCATCAAATAGGATTTGTATATGATCTTAAAGTCCTCAAATCAATCCAAAAACATCAGAAAATCCAAAAATCCAAAAACATCAGAAAATCTAAAAATCCAAAACAATCAGAAAATCAAAAAATCCAAAAACATCAAAAAATCCAAAAATCCAAAAACATAAAAAAATCATCAAAAATAAAAAAATAGGTCAAAAAAGCAGTCAAAAAGTCAAAAATAGAGTCATCAGTCAAACTACATAGTCTCTGACCTTGAACGTAGGCAAGGTTGATCTTTGATCATCTCCTGAGACATTTAGGTTAGTCCTATAGGAGTCCTTCATAATAAACTAACATCTCATCATGTATATAATCATCTATAAATCAATCAAGTCATCAGTCGAACTACGTGGTCTCTACGTATATAATGTAGGCAAGGCTAATCTGTTGATCAGCCCCTGAGGCCCCTAGGATAGGTCTTTAGGTTAGTCTCTTGGTCAAAATCTCATAAAACCCAAAAATATTGGAAAATAAAAAAACAAAACATTTGAAAATTAAAAAAAAAAGCCTCAAAACATTGCAAAATCTTGAAAAAATCCAAATATTTGAAAAAATCCATCCATCTCATCTTGCTTACACCCATAATAACACCATCCATAATAAATTGATCGTCATCCTCAACCTTTGGTGAAATAGTTAGAAACAAGTCTAGCAGGTTACAAGTAAAACTCAAAAACATCAAGTCTCAGGCCTAAGTCAGTACGTAAACAAGTTGGTCATTTCTTTGTGTCAATAGTCCATCATCCAATCAGTCCCATATCAATCATCTGATAATATTATGTTGTAGGATGAATCCTTCCTACAAGGGGCATTATTTATCAGAAAGAACACTTTGGATAAATGAAATGGTGTGCCCCCATCCACTAACATGTCCTAGGATGTATTCTTCCTACAATGGGCATTATCTTTTGGCAATAAGTTTTGGTTTGTATCCTTAAAAATACATTCCCCTTTGGCTAGCAGTATTGAAGAACATCAACTTGTTTGTGTGCTTTATCTTTGTCTTTTCACTTATCTTATTGCGCTCAGTCCAAGGACCTCTCGATGATATCCAAATGAAGGATTTAGAGAGATAGGAATGGGGAAATGATCATTATTCTTTTGTTTGTTGTGCTTGTTGGACATTCTTGTAAAATAACTTGGCAAATACTTACTTTGTTAGATATGTATAGATGATGTTTTGGATAGCTTGTTGACTATTGCACTGATTGGTTATACCTTTCCGTGTTTTGGTCTGAGATGTTTGAAACTTCTAAAGTGCATCCTCGCAAGGTTTCCATATGTCAGGTGTGAATGTTCAAGAATACTCCTATCTATCTATTGAGTCAAAGTCCATCACACTAAGTACAAATCCATCCTGGTCCTTTATACCTTTATGCATCGTGCTTATGTGTGTTATCAAACATAAGGTAAGTTACCCTTTTTAAAAATTCCAATCGTTGATAAGCAAATCATCCATCTATCATCATCCATTTCTCATCCTCATTTCATCATCATCATCTCTCATAAAGTTGGCTTGTTGGACCCTCCTGTCATCATCTAATTTCTTCTTTTCTACACTAACATCATAGCATGAATTATTAATCATCATCACCAGTGCATTCATCTTGCATCCATGAACCATCAATATTTTGCATATCATATCACATGCATAATCATCATCATAATATAGATCTGTTAGTCTAAGCATCTCATAAATCATCACATTTGCATAATCATGTAGGCATCATCACATCATCCATCTCACATAATATCATCATTTAAGTTGTTTAGGATAATATATATTTGTTATTCTAAGCATCTTAAAACCATATTATGTGCATCATCATCCATAACCATCCATTTTGAATCTCTTTATCGTGAGATCAACCCTCAAATTGAATCTTTTCGCTCGATCTCTCAAGGGGGAAATGTACTAGTGTACTTTCCACTAGGGCATCCAAAAAAATAGAATTTTTTTTTAAGTTTGATCGCGGCAAGTTTATTCTTTGAACCAACGCAACAAGTACATTGCTTCAAAGAGGGGAAAAATGTAGACATGAAAAATTAACATTGTGCATTCAATTAGGTCCACTCATCAATTTAATCAAGTTCACCTTCATCCATTCATCAGGTAATCTCATTAATTTCCATCTCCTAAGGTCAGTAATTTAAAATTAAACAAACTTTATCATCAACCTTTTAATCAAATAAATCAAACATTCATTTAATTAAATCCAAATGCATTTTCCATCCTTTTCTGATTTAAATAAGTCAAATATTTAAGTCATAAAGGTCAAAATCATCCTAATCGTCATTAATCTAATCTAAATCTAATTAGCCTAACCTATTAATCACCTATCACATCCTCTAGATATCTCCACTTGCACAAATAAATCAATTTATTAATTTATTAAAACCCTTATTTTCCATCAACTTGGCATAAAACGGAATATTCCTTCAAATTTGAAAATGATGACAAGTTGACTTGTCCCCTCCAACATTGCATTAATTTTCCATTTTCATGTCCCCCTCTCAAAATTTATTGCACAAATTTGAATTTGAAACTCCCTCTCTTGGGCACATTTCCCAAATCTTGCACAACCTTCAGCCTATGGCAACTTGACAAGTGGCCTCCTTTCATTGGTTTACATTTAGTCCCACATTCACCCATTTGGCCAATCTCTCATCAAGAAAATCTATAAATAAAGACCTCGTTCTTCATCAAAGACATCTACATTTTACATGTAAAGTTACTCTCTTGGTTTGAGAACTAATTTTTCTCTTCATCTCCATTGCATCTCATCATTTTAGTTTTTGAGCAAGGATTGGGAAAGGGTTATTTGCACATTTGACACCAATCCACTATGGAATAGGTATGCATTATGGATTTCTTATGATTTCAATTTAGTTTGTTTTGTTATCACGTTAGAGAGCATTTTGCATTATTTCATAGGGGCATTTTGATAGATTTGCAGAATACTAACCCATGCTTGAAGTTTAGTACTTGCAGATTTTTATGGATGCCTACATTTGGCGCTAGAAGGAGGGCTTTATGAATGACAATTTGATGATGTTTTGTTTTGTATTCTAAGAATTATATTATCTTGTATCTTATTTTTGTCCTGAATAATGTAATGATTGGCTTAATTAGTAATACTAGTTTAGTGACGCTAACTTTGAAGGCATTATTTAATTTAACATTTATATTGTTATTCATATGGACATGCTAGTTTAATTTGGGTAAGTTTGTTACCTCTAACCATAGAAAGGGTTATTTCTAATATTGTTGCTTTGAATCACATCTAATATTGTTGCTTTGAATCACATCTAATCCTGTTGCTTTAAGTTGTGCTAATGGCCACTTCACCCATTCCCTTGTTGGGCCTCTAATGCACGTCTTCTTGAATCTGCTTGCTTCTCAGGCATACTATAACTACTGCTTTCCATAATATAAATAACTGAAATAACTAATGTGTATCTATAGGAAGCCCTTCTAAACTTTTGAGTATGAGAGGAGATTCATAAAGTGTACCAGTTGTGATGATTTGGAGGTGACATGGATAGAGATTGAAGATTAGTCTGTTCTTACCCAATTACGTGAATATCAATGCCAACCCAGTGAATCATACATAGGACTTACTAATTCTATTTAGTAATCATTGATTTCGTCATGTTATAGATCTTCATTAATCACTATTTCTGTCACAAATAATCATTCCCCATTCATAAAGTTGCATCTCTTTGATTTTGATTACAAATGAATAGCTTCTTCAACACAAGAATCATACTTCTCCATTAGTGTTTAGTATTTTGTAGAGAGCTGTGATTATTCACTAATCACATCATTTCACAATGGTTAATAGTTTAAATCTGAAGCAATATAAATCAGGAGGCATTTCTTGTGATCTTAATTATCGAATATCAGAAGGGATTCTTGAGATTTACTCAAAAGATAAGTGGCAACCCATTTCAAAAACAATGACCTTTATGTTAGAGAATGTCTTTAGTAGCGAATTTTGTCATCCTTTTTTGCACATCTCTTTTTCCATAAAGCACTATTCTTATGCCCTTGCCGGTGAGTACACACAATATCTATGACTGTCAGATCTTTCTTTGGTAGAAATTATCATCCCATTCAGGATGCAATAATCAAGCTAATGCAGCGCTGAACTTTTTAAAGTTTCTTTGCTCTTTTTAAGCTATACAGCGCTGAACTTGGTCGTTGCTTATCATTATGACCTATACAAGTTCCTACAGTTTATCATTTCTGTCTGACAACACGTATGCTTGCATTTATATGCTGATACCTTGTGTCCAGCCATGTCTATAATAAATAAGAGATCTACTATCGCACTTATTTCAGACTCTAATATATATTTGCATTAAGTCGTTTGACTATTTTTCCTAACTCCCTGACACCGCCATTTATGAAATGGCTAGAGTACAAAGTGGGAAGCAAAAGATTTGGTCTGGAGGTTGGCAGGTGCTTTAAATTGTCATGGTTGATGTCTGGAGGTATACTTAATTAATCTGATACATTTTTAAAAATCCCCCCACATGCCCAGCAATGAGCGATCAATGCCATGTTCAAGGCGCATCATGTGAGAGGAAATATGATTTAGGCAGGTTGGCTTATAGTGATGGCATGAGATATAAATATTTCATCTTGACTGTACAAATCATGTGCAACCACCAAAACATGAGAAAAAGGCTCCTAAAAATAGCTAATGGTAGATCCCAACCTGCACGTTTAGCTTGGAGATATTTCTTAGCTTTATAAATCATTCTCATCATCATGGTCATAGTTTAAAATTTGAAATTGATGAAAATGTTTTAGAAAAATTTGTTTTTTGATACAATTTATTTTGTAAATCATTTTCAGCATTATAGTTATAGTTAAAATTCGAAATTGATGATGATGCTTTTAGAGGATTTATTGATTTATGGACTCAATACATTTAGTGATGTGCATCATGAAAGAGTTGATCTAACAAGTGTGGTACCTTCTCAATGCAATTAGTATCAAAGCGTGGTCCACTTATAAGTACTTTTGATCATCTTAATCATTGGTTCTTTCAAATTGAAATCGTGTTATTGTTTGGAGTTAGTGATCAAAATGAATTTAATGTTCTAATCCTCACATGATTGTATTTTATTTCTATAGGTACAAGGAAAGCGAGGAAAGCAAAGGTACAAATCAAGGTAAAGTAAACAAGGAAAATGAAAGGAGAAATGAAGATGATGTCTTGGGAAGATTAAAGCGTTCCTTAACACTTTAGTGTTTGTTTAAACACTTTTCATGAAATTGCTATCTTTTCATTTTTAGGACACTAATTTTCATTTGGGTTTAAAAAGAATGCTTCAATTTTTCATTGCAAAAGGTTAAAATTGAAACTTAGACACCTACTAGATTTCAATTTGGGCTAAAATTGAACAAGGAAATCTTCATCATTCCTTTGGTGTTTTAAAACGAATCAAATCATTGCTTTGAAGGATAAAATGAATGTGTGACTTTATTGTTTTGTAATAATTTACACAAAGTAATATCATCAAAAGACGTATGCGCTTCTCTCGTGCCTCACAGTGATATAGAGAATCAAAAGGATTTTGGTGACATTAAGTTGTGTAAATAATTGCCCATACACACTTTGATTTGAGTTTAAAATTGAACAATATCTTGTGCGAGTGTGAGTGGGGGAATTTTCTTATATATTCTCTTTCATTGTGCCATCAAATATTGATCGAGTTACGGATTTTGTCTTTACTCGCTTTTGTTTATCCTAGAGGGTCTTCCTTGGGGAAAAAGTACTCACCCAAGGGAACGACTCAATCAGTAACACTCTAAAGCCAAGAGTATTTCCAACTAGTATATAAATGTAGGTATTGGAGTAAACACCAATATCACACAATTGATTCCGACAAGATGGATCCGAAAGGGGACTCTTGTCGTATGGGTCAATCTCCACAAATGGAAAGTGCTTACTAAAATCCATGTTCTAGAATTTTCCAAAATCCTTTAATCTATTTTTTGGCGCAAGAATGGTCGTTCTAAAGCTGCCCCACACTTTTATGGTCTTTAGTAGAAATGGAAAACATTCCATGGGATTTTCATGGGTGTTGATGCTTGGCTACCCCGTATAAGTGAGTGTCATGGAGGGGAGCTAGTGGGGTTAGGCATCTAACCATTCGCTAAAGATAAGCATAGCTGGACTTGTCCAAGTGGGGATCCAATAAATATTGTCTTACACATCCATAGGGTTTGTACTTGTTCTTGTTTGAAAACATAGTGCTTTGAATGAAAACATTTGAAAACAAACACTCAACATGATCCTCGAAATTTCAAACCCTTTAGGAGGAAAATACCATTGATCAAATTCTCATGTTATTGCTTGCACTTGGGATTATATCCTTAGAGGTTTCTAAACACTTGAGTTTATATCTCAATTTTCCCCCTAAAGTTAAACAATAGGTAACCCTTGCCTTAGATTCATCAAAGTTTCACATAATATACTTTGTGAAATGAGACGAAGTTAAGATATTGGACATTCAATTTGAAATCTAATCAAGAGTGTGTTTGTGGTAAAAATAATTCATTAAGAAAAGATTAAAGACAATTGGAACCCACACATGTGTCTCCAATGATTTCACGCAGAATAAAGATCAAGAAACCAAAGGTGAAAGCCCTTAGTCTGATAGCTCATCAAGAACATCTCTCTATGTTATATGAAGTCAGAGAAAGATTGCTTTTCAACTTTTACAAGAAGGCTTCAAGGAACAATCCCGATTTGTATTCATTCTATTATTGCCAAAACACAAACAAAGTGTCTTTTCTAGGTTCATCTTAGGATCAAAGAAAATCAAAATATTTTTCATCCATCCTTCAAAACATCAAAACAAACATCTTCTCACAATCACCTTTTGGAAAATCTTGAAATCATCCTTAATACTAGGCTTTTTGGCAAAATCAAAATCATTGAGACTAAATCCTTGAAAACATTATCAAAATCACCTTTGGCTAGGTATGGGTAGATGAATCCTTTTTCATATGCTTAGTCAAAATCATCTTGTTTAGCTTAGTATATGTAGATGAATCCTTCATCATATGCTTAGTGAAACTATCATCTTGTTTGGATAGGTGTGGATAGATGCATCCTTCTTCCCGCACATATTCAAATTATCATCCTTTGGTCAAATCTATCCCTTAGATAATCATCCAAACATCTTAGGGTCTATTTTTTCAAAAATCAAAATCAAAATCAAAATGAATCAAGGACAAATCCCAAAATCAAAATCTGCAACATATCCAAAAGTCCCAAAAGCCTAGTATCTCCTTCAAGATTCACCAAAAATATCATAACATCCACGTCATCTATCTCTTACATCATCATATCACCTTTCAATCCTCAAGATATCCTAAAATTTTCTACTTGGAGGCATAAAACAAAGATCAATCCAAGGAATCAAGAGATTCATCTCCCATTCTTAAAAATTGATCCTTGTTTTATGGTTCAAACTAGATCTCAATATAAGAAGAGCATGGAAGCCAACAAAGAAACACCCACTTAAAGTGATTTAAGTCAAAACACTCTTGAATTGAATCCCGTTGGGTCTAGAAATCTCACAGTTAAACTTCCAACATCATCAAAAGACCCACAAGAAGAAGCCCAAGGAGACGATCTCCCCTTTGGGATGTCTCACGACAAAATAACTGAAATACTTCAAAATATGGAAAACCATAAGATTGTCAATATTATGATGAGGCTTAACCCTTCGTTATACATGCTTGAACTAGCAAAACAAGGGGCCAAATTGCCTTCAAATTTTGACATGAGCACCATAGTGGAGACATCTTTTCCTCCAATCTCATCCACCATTCCCATCTCATCCACACCCCCATTCCAAAATATCACTCAAAATATTCCACAAATCACGACATCTCTTGCTCCAATCCAACCCAATGTTAATAAGGTAAATGCATTTCTCAATGCTATTCAAACACACCCCCTTGTTAATAAGCAAAACTTGGATACAAATACCACCTTGGAACAAACCATACTCAAAAACCCATTACATAATAATGTTCCTCTCACTTTCCATCATGATCCATCATCAACATTTTTTCGTGCAACACCTCAAACTTCTCTCCTCACAAATTCACAAGAGGAGGGAGATATGTTGGGACTAGGGGGAATTTTTGACACCACAACATTTTCACAAGGACATACACCCATTATATTTCCACCACTTCCACTTTTTCCATCTTCATCCACACCACTCCTTGGCTTAGGGCTTCCCCCTTTACCAAGTATCGATCAAAACAACATCCCAAATATCAACCAAAGCATTATGTCAAACGATCAAAACTTGTCGTCGATATCACAACAACAGATGACAAATGCATAAGAAATTGCAACATCATTGAACACCCCCATAACATCACAAATCATGGTCTCTTAAGGGCCAATTGCATCAACGACACCACTTATCACTCAAACCATCACACCAACAACACCATCCACCAATCAAATAATCAACACGACATCACCATTTAAAATCCATCACCACCCCCACCACCACCAGATTTCACCACATCAATCCAATACAACGCGGCATTGCAAGCTTCTTTTCAAAGGGTATTTCAACAAGTGCAAAAACAAAAAGCCATACACCTAGCCGCCCAAGCTGCCCAAGCTACACAAGCCACATTACAAGCACAACAAGTGCACCAAACCAAAGCTTTATTACAACAACAAGAAGAAGAAGCCGCATTACAAGCACAACAAGCACAACAAGCCCAAGCTTTATTGCAACAACAACAAACTGCTCAAGCTGCACAAGCCACGAATGCATTGCAAGCAAAAAAGGTCGCTCAAGCACAACTTCTATTGCAACAACAAGCAGTGTAAGCACAAGCTAGACAAGTGCAAGCTCAATATCAGGCACAACAAGCACATGCACAACTTCTTGCACAAAGACAAGCAATGCAATTGCAAGCATATCAACAAGCAATTAAGCAATATCAAGAGCAGCAAGAAGCAGCCAAATTAGCAGCCCAACAACAAGCATTGTTGGAATAGCAAAAATCACAAAAACAAGCATTGTTGGAAGAACAACAAGCACAACAATGAGCATAAATCCTAGCACATTAACAACAAGATCAACAATAGGCATCATTCATACAAAAGCAGGTGGAAACCTACCTAGCTCGGCATAACATACATATATCATCAAACAACACACTGACCAACCCACCCATCCAACCCACGATTCAAACACCCCAAAACACTTTCATCCCACCCCCTGATCCACAAAATGATGTGATGACAAAAATCAAGTTGCTTTCGCAACAAGTGCTCGATATGCAATCTGGGCAAACAACGAAAAAACCAAGAAACTTGTGTCCCTATCCATTTGATAGGAGCCTAGAGATGAAACCATTCCCCAAGGGATTTGAAATCCCCAAATTTGACAAATATCAAGGGATGGGAAACCCTGAAGATCACATTATGGAATTTCAGGTTCATTGCATGGAAGTCGCATATGATGATACTTATTTGATGTGGCTATTCCCTGGGAGTTTGGTAGGCCATGCTATGGAATGGTTCTCTCGCCTACCTTCAGGCATTAGAACATTTCAAGAAATTATAGATGCATTCATTAAGAACTACACATGCAACATTGCAATGGATGTTAGTCTAGAAGAACTCTCGGCTCTGAAACAAGGAAAGGGTGAATTTTTCACTTCATTCCTACAATGATGGTGATCCAAGGCCAATTGGAGCAAGTGGACCATGCCAGAAGAACAACAAGTTTGCATTATCATAGCCAACCTTGAAGGCTACTTGGCATTTCATCTCAAGGTTCAGGGCATTACCACATATGATCAATTGATCCCCAAGTCGCTCAACATCGAAAGAGCCCTTATGACTCAACCCGCAAAATCAACATCATACCCCGAACAAAAAAAAAACCACCCACCATCCAATTACAATGATAAACCTTGCACGTGGGCAAGGAACAAAAACATTACTAATGATGGTGTCATCAATGCCAAGGTGATCATTAGTGGTCCTTGCCAAAATACACCCACACACAACTCCAAACACACCAAAACAATCATCACATAACACACCAACCACACAACAACCCGACAATCAATAATCTCAATGAGCAAAGAGGACCACCCCAATGCAAGAATTATCCCAAGAAAATATACACGACTTTGGGGGAACCACTTGAGGACATAATGAAAAAGTTGATAGATGAAAAAGTCATCCAGCCTCCTACATTTGAGAATTACCAAGAACTGGATGTGAAACCTCCTTGGTATAATGAAAATAAACTTTGTGAATTTCATAAAATCAAATGCCATACCACAAACAGCTGCATGAGATTGAAAAATATCATCCAAGATCTCATCAATAAACAAATCATAAATGTGGAACAGCCTACAGGAAATCGGGATCTTAAGATATATATGAATCTAATGCCGAATCATGTTAACAAAGGGAATAACAAAGATAAAGGGAAAGGAACCCACTCAAATGTAAATCATGTGTATGAAATAGTTGTTGCCTCCCTAGATGAAAATTGCATGGTCATTACTATCAAGGGCACCTATGTCAAAGATTGTGGAGTCACCACAATAGGCGGCAAAGTGACCATTGTAGGATCATCCTAGCCAAACAAAGTCCTGACATCTAGACCTGTCCATAATGGCTACAATGTCCTAGATCAAATCAAGAGAACTCCATCACACATCTCCATCATGGATTTGTTAAACATATCATCAGCTCATAAAAAGATCCTTGAGGAAGCATTAGCCTCATCCACCATCCCTGTAAATCTCAATCTGAAGCAATTCCAAGCTATGGTCAGAAATATCATAACGCCTAATCTTCTTACATTTTCTGACCAATACTTCCCCACCCAACCATCTCACAACCGTGCACTTCATTTGGAAGCCATTATGCACAAGAGAAAAATAAAAAGGGTCTTGGTGGATGGGGGTGCGGGCTTGAACATATGTTCCCTAAGCCTCATCAAGGAGTTGAAAATATCAGAAGATTCCATCGACAAAGGAAAGGGCATCACAATAAGAGAATATGATGACCAAGAAAGAGTGTCTTAGGGCACAATCAAACTCCCTATCCAAGTAGGGCCAACACTCATGGAAACCACTTTTTAGGTCTTGGACCTTGACTTGCCTTATAATATCCTCCTGGGACACCCATGGATCCATGTGATGAAAGTTGTAGCATCAACCTTCCACCAATGTGTGAAATTTACATATAATGGACAAGAAGTTACCATCCATGGAGATCCCAAACCTTTCTCATACTGCAAAAATCTTGAAGCAAAGTATTACAAAATCCCCCAAGTACCAAAAAATGATGAAGGCCCATCCACACAATACATCAATCCTGCCACCCTTGCATCCACTTCTTTGAAAAAGACACCTGCCACTCCCTCCATCCCCACCATTTATGACATCAAGCTTATCATCCAGGATGATGATTGTGGAAGCTACAAGCTCCCTAACAATGCTTTTTTCATAGGAGAGTTACCACAATCTCCTAGATCATGGGGACATCTGCAAACAAATGAAGCTTCCACATCCCAAATGCCTCCTGAAAACTATCCCACCTTCACAAGATGGGGAGATCTTGGATGAAAAGTTATTGAGGTAGATCCATCTCACATGCTATATCAAGATGAAAGACCAACACCTAAACTGCCAATGGATGATAGAAGCAAAGGTCTACAAATGATGCTTGCAATGGGCTACAACAAAAACCAAAGACTTGGACAAAATGACAATGGGCTCATAACACCTATCATTCCAGAGACGCAACCAATAACAAATCTTGGCCTTGGATGTACCCCTCTAAGTATAACCATATGTGGCTAAAGTCCTCCGGTTAGAGCAGTTAATAAACCCCATCAGCCAACTGCAACAGAACTATGATTACCAGTATCCACAAGTCGTGTTCTAGATAACTATACCTTTGATATAACCGATGTCTGTAGTAATAGCGATGATGAGGACCCCATATCCATTCTACCTAGGCTATTTGAAGATACTACCCTACATATGATTAGTACCCCATCCTTCAAACTAGAGCATAAAGATCATGAGATCCACTTAGTATATCCCCAACTCATTGACTATGATCAACGAGGACCACTAGTTCTTGATACATTCAAAAATGATGAGGCACTCTCAAAATTCATGGAATTGAGGGATAACATTCCAGGTGGAGATCATAAAGCAGGGTTTATAATGGAGTTGGACACACATGCCTATTATGGGGAAATGATTGAATCCTTCAGTTGCAAAAGTGAGAAACTAAGAATCATATCCAAGTCCTTGAGTGAAAACCACACTATGACACTCTCTGACAAGAAAAAAGTAAAAAGAAAGGGTGTATCCAATGGTGAAAACCTCTTTGAAGCACCCAAGGAAGAAGGTTTCAATCTTCCTTTAAGAAGTATTCATCAGGAAAAGTCAGCAGTCTTGGCCGAAAATGCAACCATGTCAACCTAGGAACAAAGGAGACTCTGCATATCACATTTTATGTGAAATCACGATTATCAGAAGAACAAGAAATCCTAGTAGCATTCCTAAGAGAAAGGAAAATAAAATTCACATGGAGTTATGCTGACATGCAAGGACTTGATCCAGAGACTATGGTTCATCACCTAGCAGTGTATCCAAAAGAAAAGCCGGTCAAACAAAAACTCTAAAAAATGCATCCTCAAATCGCCTTATTAGTCAAAATGGAGCTCAAAAAGTTGTTAGATGTAGGATTCATCCGACCCATAGATTATCCAGAATGGGTATCAAACCTGGTACCTATTTTGAAACCTAATGGAACCCTTCAAATATGTACAAACTTTAGAGATTTGAACAGGCATGTCCAAAAGATGACTTACCGCTTCCCAACATTGACATGATAGTGGACATGACAACGAGACATGAGATGTTATCATTAATGGACAGATTTTTTAGGATGCAACCAAATCATGATAGCAAAAGAGGATCAACATAAGACAACCTTCACTTGTCCATGGGGGACTTACTACTCGAACATGATGCCACTCAGCCTAAAAATTGCAGGAGCAACATATCAAAGGGCTATGACATTGATCTTCCACAATATGATCAATAAAATATGTGAGGACTATGTTGAGGATATCCTAGCTAAGTCTAGAAAAACACAAGATCACATAACAACCTTGAGTTCCATCTTTGACAGACTGGAGGAATACAAAGTTAGACTAAATCCCAAGAAGTGCATCTTCGGTGTACAATCAGGTAAACTCCTAGGATATATAGTATCAATGAGGGGTATTGAATTGGATCTAGCAAAAGTGAAAGCAATCCTCAAAATGGAAGCGCCAAAGACACTAAAAAATTTGAGAGGCCTCCAAGGAAGACTCTAGTCCATTTGAAGGTTCATAGCACAGTTAGCAAATAAACAAAATCCATATTCTCACCTACTCCACAAGGGAGTAGCATACAAATGGGATGATAAACGTGAAGAGGAATTTAACAAAATCAAGGAATACCTATTAACACCACCAGTCTTAATGCCACCTATCCCAAAGAAACCATTGATCTTATACGTGTCGGCAATAGTAGCAGCCCTTAGAGCTCTCCTAGCTTAGGATGATGAAAACGAAACAAAGAGGGCTATCTACTAAATCAACAGGACAATGGTTGGGAATGAGTTAAACTATTCATTTATTAAGAAAGCATGTCTCACAGTAGTGTTTGCATCTCAAAAATTCAAACACTACATGTTGGCACACAAGATAAATCTCATCGCCAAAATTGATCCCCTCAAATATCTACTATCAAAGGCAATGCTCATAGGCAGAATGGAAAAGTGGGTAATGATATTACCAGAATATGACATTGAGTATGTGGAGAGAAAGGCAATCAAGGGTCAGGTCATCGTAGATCAATTGGCAGAAGCACCTATTTATTCAGAGAACCCTCTTGTCTCAGAATTTCCTAATGAATCCATTTTTAATCTCAATATAGCTGCCCATTGGAAACTATATTTTGATGGTTCATACACACAACATGGATCAGGAGCTGGTGTCTTCTTCATCACCCCACAAGGGGATTGCATCCCAAGGTCTTACAAACTGGTATTTCCTTGCACTAATAATATTGCAGAATACGAGGCCTTAACCATAGGTCTCAAAATAGTAGTGCAATGGAATATCATAGCTCTTAAGGTATATGGGGATTCTCAATTGATTATAAATCAAGTAAACAATGAGTACTAGACTAAGGGCGACAAGCTTACCCCATACAAGAAATTGGTGGAGACCCTTAAGGAGTCCTTCATTGAAATAACATTTGAGCAGATCCCTAGAGCCAACAATAGAGTGGCAGACACCATGGCAACAATTGGGTCCCTATTAGACATTCCTCACAACCTTCCATAATATGAATTCCTGATTGAGCAGTGATTTGTGTAGGATCTAGACTAGATTGCAGTATTTAAATGCTTAACATTTACAATGCTTTTACAATGATTATTTCAAGTTAATTAAAACAAAATTAACTTAAGGAAATAACAAAATGAAAGTAATAACAAAGTGATTATAACAGAAGAAAGGAAATGAGAGATAGAAAGAGAGAGAAGAAGAAGAGAAGTGCAAAAAGTTGATAACGGAGTTCGTCACAGAATGTGACTACATCTCCGGGTCCACTCCAATAGAGAGACCGATCCGATTAACTCCAAAATCGATTACAATGATGCACCAAGACCATCAATTCGGTAGCATAACAGGGCTCCGACATTCAACAATGGCTTGAAAATTCTTCAACAAGACCCCTCTCTTCCGTGTTGCCTCAACATCAAGACTTCCTTCACCTGAAAAACTTGTCCTTTACTCTCACCTTACACCCCTTTTTATACAAAGAATTTTCTCAATTTGGCTCTCAACCAATTGATTTGCAAAATATTCCAAATCCCCCCTAAAAACAACTAAATCTCGCAAATTTTACATAATAATATTTAAAAATATCCCTAAAATAATATAAGCCCTTCCATTTATTTATTTTCGGGCTTTGGAGATTTTGTTTTAATCTTTAAAAAGATTAAAGTTTGTTTAATTTTCAATTTAGGGAGTTTGTTTTTCTTTTTATAAGGCATTCGGTTTTCGAAATACATCAAAACCAACCACTGCCATATACATATTTGAAATGGTTGTTGGCGCAGCAGTGGAGGAAAAATTTTTGGACCCGGCCGGTTCCGGGTTCAACTCCCGGCCGGCCACTTTTAAAACAAACTTCAAACCGAAAGCACAACAAAAGAAACCGGTAGTCATCCATGGTTAAGCGCTGTTTGCGCGGTCTAACGGTGCAACACAATTTTTGGATAGGATAGGTATGGAGGTCGAGCCCCCCCGCCCCCCGCAGGCCAAACAAATCTTTTGTTAACAAATTTCAACAAACAACAACTGAGTCGCCGACGAAGAGCAGAAGATGGGGCCACGTGTCGCACCAGGAGGGTGCCACGTGGCCAACTCTCATTCGCCGATCATGAAGACGTGTCACTGACGCCGGTGCCTACATGTCTGATGACTGGCTGATGATGTGTAATGCCAACTGTGCTGCTGACTGAGCACTGAGAGCTGGCGTGGCGTGCTGACTCTGCTGATGACTGCGCGATGACGTGTCTGCCAACTCGGATGCCAACTGTGCCGATGACTGTACGTACGGATTCCATGTCGACGTACGGATGACACGTGTCATCACCTGGTTGGGTCTGTACAATGACTCTGCCACCACGTGTTTCGCCCAGATTTTCCCACTTGTATTCCGTACAGTACGGACTGACTGCTGACGTCAGCATCCGTACGGTCCACCTCAATGTCAACTGCAAACTTTGATCGCTGATAAGTTGAGCCTCCGATGTCGGATTTCGACGAAACGAACATTGCCGAAATCGTCTCGATGAGCTCTTTGACTTGATGTTGCTTCCGTCGACTTCTGAAACAACTATTTTTTTCACTTCCTGGACGCCCCTAATCCTAGTTTGACCGAAGGTTTGACGGGCCATAACTCGTACAAACAGACTCCTTTTCGCTCCGTTCGAGTTGCGTTGGAACCAGGACGCTGAGATCTTTATGATGGTACAGATTCTGGAGAGAAATGAGACACTTCAATTTTCACTGAAAAATGTCCACCGGATCAAGCAGCTTCTCGTTCCCACATTTGAGGTACCAGAATTGAAATATGTGTGTGAAATCATTGGTCCTGGTGATCCTTGGTATCAGACATCTACACGTATCTTCACATAGGGTTTATACCCGCGGACCTGCCATCGAACCTAAAACAAACCTTTGTTAAAAAGGCATCCAAATTTGTCATCCTAGTTGATACCCTATACCGTAGAAGCACAGCAGGTACCTTACTCCACTATTTAAACACTAAGGAGGCATGAACCACTCTAACCGAAGTTCACAATGGTATTTGTAGTTCACATTCGAGTGGAATGACCATAGCCAAGAAACTGTTGAGGATGGGGTATTATTGGCCCACAATGGAACAAGAAGCACATGATCATAATAGAAAGTTTCTACAATGTTAGCAGCATGGGGACCTCATCCATGCTCTAGCTCGAGAGCTCCATCCTATTGTCATACCATGGCCCTTCTTGCAGTGGGGACTCAATCTCATTGGAAAGATAACTCCTACCTCATCTAACGGCCACAAATTCATCATAACCACCACAAAGTACTTTACTAAGTGGGTGGAGGCCATACCCATGACATACATAACTAGGAAGGAGATTTCCAAGTTCATTCTGAACTATCTCATATGCCACTATGGTGTTCCACAAGCCATTATCTCAGATAATGGGACACCATTCAAGAATTAGGATGTTCGTGACTTGTGCAAGAAATTCAAAATCCAACATCGCTTCACCCCATACTATGCCCAAGGCAATGGCCAAGCAAAAACTACAAACAAGACCATCCTCAAAATCCTCAAGAAAAAAGTCAATGATGCAGGTCATGACTCACATCTACAGCTTAATCCCACCCTCTGGGCCTATTGAACCAGCATCCACACACCCACTGGCGCCACCCCCTTTTCCTTGGTCTACGGATCAGAAGCGGTACTCCCCATTGAGATCAAGCTCCCATCCCTCAAGATATCACTGCAAAACCTCATCACGGATGAAGAGTACTGGGTATCAAGGCTAAATGAGTTGGAGGTACCAGATGAGAGACGTATTGATGCTTTGAATCATTCGCAAGTCTATCAGAATAGACTCAAACAGAGCTACAACAAAAAAATTAGGAGCAAGACATTCCAGGTCGGAGAACTAGTCTTAAAAGAGAATTAGAAAAAAGTCCCAAACCCAAGCAGTAAAGGAAAGTTTGAACCCAATTGATTGGGATTGTTTGTCATCATAGCAAGTTATAATTCAGGGGCATATCTGTTATCAACACCCGAAGGGGAACCTCTACAGGAGCCTATAAATAACTCCCATCTCAAAAAAAATTATGCCTAAATATTTCAAGGTATAGAACCAAAAATCCAAAAAAAATAGAAAAAGACCTGAAAAAATGGCCACTTAGGTGAAAACTTGGTAAACAGGTGCCTTGGTAACAACAACAAAAAGAAAAAAAGAAAAAAATCCAAAAAAATCAGAAAAAGGATAAAAAATTGTAAAGAGAAAAAAAATCATCCTCTAGTGAAAACCACTTCGGTGGCACTTTGGGCAAGTACCTTGGTGAAAACCTGGTAAATAGGTGCCTTGCATAAATAAGCACTTTCCATTCACTAGGATCTTTATGGCCTATTCTGCATCTCGCTTCCATCATCTATCGCATTCGGATCTCCATCACTCATTCACTCGCATTTGCACCATAGCTTGGTCCTGTTTTTGTATCATGATCCCCCTATTACTACTCAGCCCATCATCAAGGTCAGTTTGTCCTGCCTTTATTAGAGTAGTCTATTGCATTGCGTTAGGGGCACGTTCTCATCGAATCAGATTCGTGTATGATCTTAAAGTCCTCAAATCAATCCGAAAACATCAGAAAATAAAAAAATCCAAAAACATCAGAAAATCCAAAAATCCAAAAACATAAAAAATCATCAAAAATCCAAAAAAGGGGTCAAAAAGGCAGTCAAAAAGTCAAAAATAGAGTCGTAAGTCAAACTACGTCATCTCTGAGCTTGAACATAAGCAAGGTTGATCTTTGATCATCTCCTGAGACATTTAGGTTAGTCCTATAGGAGTCTGTCATAATAAACTAACATCTCATCATGTATATAATCATCTATAAATCGCTCAAGTCATCAGTCGAACTACGTGGTCTCTACGTATATAATGTAGGCAAGGCTAATCTGTTGATGATCCCTCGAGGCCCTTAGGATAGGTCTTTAGGTTAGTCTCTTGGTCAAAATCTCATAAAACCCAAAAATATTGGAAAATCAAAAATCAAAGCATTTGAAAATTTAAAAAAAAACCAAAAATAGCCTCAAAACATTGCAAAATGTCAAAAAAATCCAAAAATTTGAAATAATCCATCCATCTCATCTTGCTTACACCTACAATAACATCATCCATGATAAACTGATCGTCATCCTCAACCTTTGGTGAAATAGTTAGAAACAAGTCTAGCAGGTTACAAGTAAAACTCAAAAACATCAAGTCTCAGGCCTAAGTCAGTACGTAAACAAGTTGGCCATTTCTTTGTGTCAATAGTCCATCATCCAATCAGTCCCATATCAATCATCTGATAATATCATGTCATAGGATGAATCCTTCCTACAAGGGGTATTATTTATCAAAAACAATACTTTGGATAAATGAAATGGCATGCCCCCATCCACTAACATGTCCTATGATGTATTCTTCCTACAATGGGCATTATCTTTTGGCAATAAGTTTTGGTTCTTATCCTTAAAAACACATTCCCCTTTGGTTAGCAGTATTGAAGAACATCAACTTGTTTGTGTGCTTTATCTTTGTCTTTTCACTTATCTTATTGCACTCAGTCCAAGGACCTCTTGATGATATGCAAATGAAGGATTTAGAGAGATAGGAATGGGGCAATGATCATTATTCTTTTGTCTGTTGTGCTTGTTGGACGTTCTTGTAATATAACTTGTCGAATACTTACTTTGTTAGATATGTATAGAGGATGTTTTGGACAGCTTGTTGACTATTGCACTGATTGGTTATACCTTTTCGTGTTTTGGTCTGAGAAGTTTGAAACTTCTAAAGTGCATCCTAGCAAGGTTTCCTTATGTTAGGTGTGAACAAGAATACTCCTATCTATCTTTTGAGTCAAATTCCATCACACTAAGTACAAAGCCATCCTGGTCCTTTATACCTTGATGCATCATGCTTATGTGTGTTATCAAACATAAGGTAAGTGACCCTTTTTAAAAATTCCAATCCTTGATAAACAAATCATCCATCTATCATCATCCATTTCTCATCATCATCATCTCTCATAAAGTTGGCTTGTTGGATCCTCTTGTCATCATCTAATTTCTTCTTTTCTGCACTAACATCAAAGCATGAATCATTAATTATCACCACCAGTGCATTCATCTTGCATCCTCGAACCATCAATATTCTGCATATCATATCACATGCATAATCATCACCATAATATAGATATGTTAGTCTAAGCATCTCATAAATCATCAGATTTGCATAAATCATACATTTGCGTGATCATATAGGCATCATCACATCATCCATCTCACATAATATCATCATTTAAGTTGTTTAGGATAATATATATTTGTTATTATAAGCATCTTAAAACCATATTATGTGCATCATCATCCATAACCATGCATTTTGAATCTCTTTATCGTGAGATCAACCCTCAAATTGAATCTTTTCGCTCGATCTCTCAAGGGGGAAATGTACTAGTGTACTTTCCACTAGGGCATCCAAAAAATCAGAAATTTTTTGAATTTTGATCACGGCAAGTTTATTCTTTGAATCAACGCAACAAGTACATTGCTTCAAAGAGGGGCAAAATGTAGACATGCAAAATTAACATTGTGCATTCAATTAGGTCCACTCATCAATTTAATCAAGTTCACCTTCATCCATTCATTAGGTAATTTGATTAATTTCCATCTCCTAAGGTCACTAATTTAAAATTAAACAAGCTTTATCATCAACCTTTTAATCAAATAAATCAAACATTCATTTAATTAAATCCAAATGCATTTTCCATCCTTTTCTGATTTAAATAAGTCAAATATTTAAGTCATAAATGTCAAAATCATCCTAATCATCATTAAGCTAATCTAAATCTAATTAGCCTAACCTAATCACCTATCACATCCTCTAGATATCTCCACTTGCATAAATAAATCAATTTATTAATTTATTAAAACCCTTATTTTCCATCAACTGGGCATAAAACAGAATATACCTTCAAATTTGAAAATGATGACAAGTTGACTTCTCCCCTCCAACATTGCATTAATTTTCCATTTTCATGTCCCCCTCTCAAAATTTATTGAACAAATTTGAATTTGAAACTCCCTCTCTTGGGCACATTTCCCAAATCTTGCACAACCTTTAGCATATGGCAACTTGACAAGTGGCTTCCTTTCATTGGTTTACATTTAGTCCCACATTCACCCATTTGGCCAATCTCTCATCAAGAAAATCTATAAATAAAGACCTCGTTCTTCATCAAAGACATCTACATTTTACATGTAAAGTTACTCTCTTGGTTTGAGAACTAATTTTGCTCTTCATCTCCATTGCATCTCATCATTTTAGTTTTTGAGCAAGGATTGGGAAAGGGTCATTTGCACATTTGATACCAATCCACTATGGAATAGGTATGCATTATGGATTTCTTATGATTTCATTTTAGTTTGTTTTGTTATCATGTTAGAGAGCATTTTTCATTATTTCATAGGGGCATTTTGATAGATTTGCAGAATACTAACCCATGCTTGAAGTTTAGTATTTTCAAATTTTTATGGATGCCTATAATGATCATAGATGTTGGCAAGGGATGACGTGAAAGGGAGATGGGGTAGGTAGATGATGGATTATGATTTGGATTATGGAGGAAAATAGTGGATTATGGAGGGAAGATGATAGGAATTATATGGGACTTATGCAAAAGATGAATGGGGAGGCTTAGCCAAAAGCATGGACCATAGGAAGGTGGTGGGGGAGATATGTAGGATAATGAGTGAAGGGTGAGGATGATTCGTAATTAGAGGTTTAAATATTAATTTGTAAATTAAATCTAATTACAGTAATTTCCCAATCTAATGCAAAATTGTGTGATTATGCTTTTTAACCATTGAAATTACAATGAGGTACACTTTAAAATCAATTATTGAAAAATAAACTGAATTGAACTAGCGAGAAATTGAGACAAAAGAGAGAAGAATGAGACAAAAAAATAGAAGGATCACAACATGCAAGTTGATAAGGGAGTTAATCTAATCAAGACTACATCGCTGGGTCTACTTCTCAAGTAGGACCGCTTTATTAATGTTGCCAAGCAATCAAATTGCCTTGTTACAATATCCAAGCTCCAAAACCTGCATAAAATTTCTCAAAATCTCCTCTGAACACTTGATGACACTCAAAAGGCCTTCATTCTTACAATATTCTCCTCCAAAGAATTATTTCTCCAAAATGAACTTCACTAATTCTCCCTGTTCTAATTTTCTCCTAGATAATTCTACTTTCTTTACAAGAAAATAAGACCCCTTTTTATACAAATTTACTTGCTAATTTGACTTTAACCATATTATTTTGCAAATATTGCATATCTCCCATTTTTACATCATATGATTTTTACAAATCTCCATAATCCTCATAATTCCCCATTTTACAATAAAAATCACTAATATACCGTTTGCAAATCTTCAAAAATAAATCCCCCTTTGGCTTTTATAATTCTAAGCCATACAATAAAAAAAATGAACCCCTTTAATTATGAGCCATTATAATTTTGGATAAGAAAATCCCTTTTAAAAGAATGGCTTATAATTCAAGCCTTTAATCGTTTCAGGATTTATTCCTTTAATAATCTTTATGAATTATTTTAGTTCTTATTTAAGCCCCTTATAATTTGGGCTTAAAGGGGTTAATTGTTGAAATATGAGTTTATGGATTTTTTTAATCTCCTTGTTTTATGGGCAAGGCAAGAGGATTTTAAGGGATAAAATCCCACCAAATCCTCCCCTTTTTTTTAAATTTTTAAGCCATATATTTTTTTTTTAACAATATGATTTAATCCATTTTTTTTTTCCACCATGTTAGTGCCAACTCACTACTCCTGCCACGTCACATGCTGACGTCATCATTTTGACTAAGTTTGACCAAAACTTTGATCGGCTCTATCTTGCTCATACGGAATCTGTTTGACGCAATTCAAAAGGAATCAGAATTGTATTGAAGAGCCCTTTGACATGATATTTTTACTTGGATTTGAGATGATCAAATTTTCACCCCTTTTGACCAACTGATTTATCTATTTGACCAAACCTTTGACTACACATAACTTCTACATACAGACACCTTTTGGGCCCGTTAAAGGTGTGTTAGGATCATGTCAGTAAGCTCTATCCAATGATACTGATTTGGATGAATTCTAAGACTATGAAATTTTTAGGTATTCTGGATCCACCTGAATCATTCATCCCCATTGAGAAGCTTTTGGACCACCAAAAGGTATTTTTTTATGTACAATTTGAACTAGGGAAATGTCGCCCCGCTTACCCACTATCATCTATCCTTATTGCTAAAATTTTGAACATGTGACCCATCACAAACACAAAGAAATATGAGATAACTTTGCTGATACAATCAACTGCATGTTCATCAATATTCACTATCACATTCATCATCCACATAGAAATAACTAGCAGAATAACAAGCAATAGTATTGAATACACATGTTTTCTATGGATGGGGTGTAGGAAGCAATAATAATTTTTTGATGTGGGCGGGGTGTAGGAAGTAATGTAGATGTTTGCTTTGGAGATGGGTAATGAAGTGCTTTAGGTACCCACATAGACTTAGTATTTTTATGACTTTTTTTTTGCTTGTGTGAGGGAATATGAGGTTCTTGAATAGAGTGGGAATGTGAGGTGGAAGTGGATAGTTGGGATTTTTGTGATGAGGATGCCTCATTGGACTTTCTTTCCTTTTTCTTAGTGAGCCAAACCAATTTAGTTTTGGCCTTTGCTTTTATAGGCATGGGCTTATATAACTTTTGGTATGTATTTTTCTTTGAATTTTTGTATTGATGTCCTAAAGCATGAGGACCCTTAGGAATTTTTACTTTATAGGTGGAGGCATTGAACTTTTTATTTTTGAATTCCATGGGATAGGTGGAATGAGTGGAAGCTTCTTTTTTAGACAACATGTGCATTTGTTGGTCATGATTAGGAATGTTAGGGTATTTATGGATAAATGGATAAGAGGATTGAATGGTAGGGATATTAGGTGTTGGGAGTAATGGTGGTAAAGTGGATGGAGGTATATTAGGAGTTAGAAGTAATGGTGGAAAAGTGGATGTGGATGGTGTATGGTCACATGCTTTTGACATTTGTAGGATGATGGAGGAAGGATGGCAACATATGTTTTAGGTGTATGATAGGATTTATGATGGAAAGTGGACTTAGGAGGCATGGAAGAAGTACCAAAATCTTGAGATTGGTTTCCTTGGGGTGTATATCTAAGGCCATAAGAGCGTGGAGAGACTTTGAAATGGATGGGCTCCAAAATACCATGTTCATGAAGGTCTATACCTTTACCTTGGTGGTCCATGTTTTGGAACATGCAATGGACAATGGGACTAGGTGTGTTTTGGACACTAGACTTGAGTTCATTATTAGATGGAGAAAATGAAGCAAGGGAAGATAATGGTTGTTGTTGTTATAAGGAGGAGCATTCATGAATGAAAGTGGAAAGACCAATAGGATATGATGAAGGACTCACAATGGGGTCAATAGTGGGTGGTGGAGGATCATTAGGATCTTGATTAGCAATGTGTTCACTTAGATCCAAGGTATTTGTTTGATCTTATATGTGTGCTTGGGAGGCATATGTCTCATCAAGGGAAGTGGATGTCGATGCATCATGGATAGGGCTAAATAGGGGGTGGATAAGAGCAATGGAGGTTTCTCACTAATGGATAGGGGAAGTGATAGGCTCTTGACCATGGAATACATAAAGTTGGCTAAGAGGATCATCATGGCCTTCTTGATCATAGGTAAGATCACAAAAGGGAGCTTGATTATAAATAGGAAAAGTATGTTATGAGTGGGATCATCAGATGGGCCTAGATCTTGATTAGAATGATAGGTTAATGTTTCCTCATGCTTAGGATAATGCTCTTGACATAACTCTTGGCTTGCTTGAATGGAAGTGGACGGGGGTGACTCTTGAATGGGCTCAACATGTTCTATATGGTTAACAACATGGAGACATGATGGAGGTTGACTTAGGCTCAATGGGGAAGACTATTGAATAGGCTCAAGGGGGAGAAGTACATGATGGGTTTGGAGGAATAGGAATGGCATTCAAAGGTTCTTTGGTAAGCTCATGAATGGGTGCTTGACATGGGGATTGTCTATAATGTGCTATTAGCCATTGGATCACATCCTTTGCAAGTGTATGGCTAGATGGATAATATAGTGGATGGACAATGATAGTGGATGGTGTTATAGGCTTAGGATTAGGACTAGGACATGGTGGCTTCGGGATAGGAATTTGATTGGATGGTGGTATGATAAATTTATAAGGTGCATGAACTAGATTGGTGTTCCCCTTGTCAAATGGAACATGAGAATTGAAAGGCTCTTGATTTTGTTGCCAAGGTGGACTTGGGATCCTATGTTCTTGTTGTGATATGGTTGGATATACATTGATGTGGCATTAACATGATAGGTAGGTGGGTTTGGTTGGAATGATGATGGAGGTGACACATAGGATTAAATGGTTGAATGTGTTGAGGTTGTAATGGTGTCTAGACTTGTTATAGTATGATCTATTGTTGTGATAATGATGGAGGGATTGCTTAGGATAATGGTTGTTGAAAGGTGGATTGATATGGATAAGGGTTGACATTAGAAGAGGTGTGATAGGTTGATGAACCTAAGAAACATGATACATGGATGGATGAGGTCGGTATGATGATATAGGTGACACATAGGATTCAGGTGAAATTTTTTGATGTGGTGGTTGGAATTGATGATGTGCTTGTTGGATTTGACAAGTGGCCATGAGGTATTGGGATTGTGCTATGAGTTGTTGCATTTGAGGTGATTGTTTTGTTTGAAGTTGAAATAGTTGGATGAGGCCTTGGAGCCCATGTATAATTTGTTGGTCTAAGGGTTGTGGTGCTTGATAAAGTAATTGGAGGAGGTTTTGGAATTGGGGTACTACATTTTCTAATGCTAGCATGGTGTAAAATGATGTTGATTGGATTAAAGAGATGATGATGATTAGGATATGATGTGGAATGACAATATTGCATGATTTGGATGATGTGGAAAGTATTTATTGGAATTTTGACTTGGGAAATATCAAACACAATATCTCACATGTAAATGCATGAACACACACACCAAACATAAGGATAAATTTATCTTTCAAGATTAAATGTTATGATTAAGCAAACACTTGAATACACAACAACAAGTCTAATGCTAGTCAAGTGGGTATGGCTCATTAGGTCTTAAGCTAGGACACACAAGGTTGACTAGGGATGATTTGAAAGCAAAATCCTACCACACAGCTAGGAGAAAGGGGTAACCCACCCTTCACTTTCACTTCCCAAAGGTATAAAGTTCTTTGGGGCTTAGCCAAGAGTGACAAGATTTAAACTCCCAAAGAGGCATGTCTTTGGATTCACACCTTGATTGAGGTCATCCCTTGGAGGGGTGTGTGCTCCAAGTAGGCCTCTTAAGAAGGGTATGCCAAAAGAAAACCAAGTGAGGTGTTTTAGAGGACACACACACTTGATTCACACTCGTAGTTGTTAATTTCCCTTTGGAAAATTGAAATGTGTGTAAGAAAACAATGGAAGAACTTTTTCTTTTTAACCCAAATCCAAAATGTGTGATGGAAGACAATGGTTTTTTTTAATCCCAAGTTCAATGATGTGACAACAAACAAGATGTTCATTTTACGCCCCAAATTGAAATGTGTTGACAAGCAATGATTAGAGATGAAAGATGGAATGTGTCCACCTAGAATTTCTTTAGCTCTAAATTTATTTCCACTTAATCTAATTTTTCCTTTGAAGTGTTTATTTTTTTCTACATATTCACAAAACCAACAACATAGCCAAAACCCTAACAAGATAATTGATCACTGATATTAGAGGGTTAGCTAGTCAAGAAAAATATAATTTTGGGAAATGTTTTTGGCATAAAAAATAAAAACACAAAGAATAGAGCCTTACTAAATTTTCCAAAGCTTTCCAAAAATATAAAGAAATCCAAAAAATTTGTTGTTTTGCACCCAACATTAATTTTTTATGAAAAATCATTAAAAAGTTATAAAAAATTTAAAACAGGTCCAAAAATTCTTATTTTTAGACTAAAGGTACCTAACATCATCTTAAATCTGCACAAATTTTTTTATGAAAAGATATGCAACTGTTTGTGAGATATAAGAAAATATTTGTAAAACCCTAATTTTCAAAGATCTATTTTTTGTCTAATTATTTTTCATTGAAATTAAAAAATGAAGAAGAAACCACTACTATAATTCAAAGAGCTTTCTAGAAATATAAAAAACATTTGAAAATTCACTAATATGCTCTCAATATTGATTTTTCATGAAAAATAAAAAAAAAATTATAAAAAATTTTAAATAGCTCCAAAAAATTTGATCACTCAACTAGAAACTCTTGATATTGTCCTCAACTTGCAAAAACAAATTTGTGAAAAAATACGCAGCCGTTTGAGAGATATGGTTGAATCTTTGAAACTAGGGTATTGTCCCAAAATGATGCAAAACCTACAACAGAAAGGATCTAACTCCAAAATTCCTCAACATTTGTCAAAATATTGAGCTAAAAATTAGTTAGGGGGTTCATGTCGGGTTCACCAAAATGTATATGAAAAAATTGGATAAAATAAAAATGATAAAACAATAGCATGCATTACCTAATCCAAATCGTCAATACCTCAAATAGATGCAATGATTGGTAAATTATTTGATTGATTTGATATGTTGGTTGCTCAATTCAACAACATAACATTGAGATGGAGATGATAGATGAATAATGATAAATAGAAATGGATGAATGATTCAAGAATGATTTTGACAACATAAGGATACTTGAAGAATCAACACCCAAATGGCTTATGAGAGGGTTGCTTTATAGGAAAGGTTTGATTTGGATTGATGGTTGAGACTGGATGTCAATAAGATGTCTTAATCAATGGCCAGGATTGAAAGTAGTAGTATGAAATAGGGTTAGGGAAATTAGGGCAAATGATAAGGATGAAGGGTTGAGATTGAATTATGAGATCATTCAATCAAGGGCCAAGATTAAATGAGATGTCAAGAGATAAGATTTGATGTGGAAGATAAGATTGGCATGGATAAAGTGGTGAGAAGAGAATTTAAATAATAAAAAATATTTAATCTAGGTGGCCAATGAATAATTAAATAAAAAAGTATTATTTAATTATAGAAGAATGTGACATAGGAGGAATCATTTTGAATTAAATAATGATTTAATTCAAAATTCAAGAGAGTGGACAAAATTAAATAAATGAAATTTATTTAATTTATAAGAGAAAAAGCAAATGAATAATTAAATAATTAAAATAATTATTTAATTATAGTGGAAAGTGACATAGAAATTTAATAAATAGGAATTTATTTAAGTTTAGAAAGAAAAGGCCTTAATTACTGACAAAAAAATTATTTAATTAATCAAGGAAGAATAAAGAAATGGATTAATTAAATAATTAAAATTATTTAATTAATAGAAGACAAATGACATTAGAAAATAATTAAATAATTAAAAATTATTTGATTATGAAGAATGAAAGGGGAAATGATGATGAATCTAAGAGTCTCAGGCCTAGGACAATTTTTAGTGTCTACAATTTCTATAAATCCTCATAGCATGGTATAAGCATGGATCTAAGGGATAAGTGTGTGGGGACTGTAAAAATGAGTACAACATTCTAAGGTATGATTAGTATATTTTAAATCAAAAAGTATGACTATAGAATTAATATAACTGGTTAATGAGGGGAATGTATACCACTGTAAGTAGAGTTGATTTATATGGAATCTATAGATAGTATTTACTCACATATCTATATCATCATTAAATGGGAAATAGGAGGTGCAGAAGGGGATAACAGGTGCTAGAGGCTTTCTAAGTACCCTGCCCACAACGATGACTAGCGGTCTTCCATTATTGGGGCAAGAGGGATCATTGTATCCTCTCTTGGGCTTGGAAGGAGCACTCTACAGGCATCCCATTGCAACCATCCTATTCAACCATACCTATGATTGAGAAAAAAAATAGTCATAACTTTATCAGGGTATTATTAAGTCATAATAATTGGATGAAATCACACAATCAATTGTTGTTTAGATAGAGTTAATACAATTCCAAACTTAAGATAATTCAAATATAATTCAATTCATTTTCCTTATTTCTTGCATTATTTTTTGATAGGATCAATCTTAAATTAAGGGTCCTTACAAGTTGTATCAGAGCATCTTTCTTGACATCCTATGTATGCTTCATGTATTACATGTATGCTTCATGCTTCCTATGTGTGTGTATTCAAGTGTATTCAAATGTATACTTTGTGGCTCATGTGTATTCAAGTGTATACATTGTGGCTTATGTGTATTCAAGTGTATATCATGTGACTTATGTGTATTCGAGTGTATTCAAGAGTATACCTTGTGACCTATGTATATTCCAGTATATACCTTATGGCTTATGTGTATTCAAGTGTCTACCTTGTGGCTTATGTGCATTCGAGTGTATACTTTGTGGCTTATGTGAATTTGAGTGTATTCAACCGTATACCTTGCGACTTGTGTGTATTCTAGTGCATACTTTGTGGCTTATGTGTATTCTAGTGTATTCAAGTGTATGCTTTGCAAAATACATTTTTTATGACTTGTGTGCATACATGTATTCACGCAACTTACATATTTAAGTGTATACTTTGCATGTATTCATATAAATGCTTTGTGACTTCATATACGAGCATGTGTATACTTCATGATTATTCATATATATACTTCATGCTTCTTGTGTATACTCTATGTATTACATGTATTCATGCCTCATATTTATACTTTATGTATGACATCATGTATCTATGTGTTACTTCATGTATCTTCAACAAGATGTGTTCTTATAATTGATTTATGTTTAAAGACTCTAAAAATGTTAAAAATATTTCCTGTCAAGATGCTTAAGTTGGTTGGTTTTTTGCTTGAGCTACTTGGTTGTGTGCTTAAGTTGGTTTCCTACTTGCTTGAGCTAGTTTTTTGCATTCTTGAGCTACTTGTTTGTCTACTTGAGCTAGTTTCCTACTTGCTCGAGCTAGTTGTCTTCATCTTTGAGCTACCAGTTTTCCTACTTGAGCTAGTTGCTTGTTTGCTTGAGTTGGTTTCTTGTGTGCTTGAGCTACTTGCTTGTGTGCTTGAGCTACTTTCCTATGTGCTTGAGTTGGTTGGTTTCTTGCTTGAGCTACTTGTTTAGCTACTTGTCTACTTAGTTGAGCTACTCTCCTTCTTGGTTGTCTGTTTTAATTTCTAAATCATGTGGTTTTGAAATACTGATTCATGAAGAGTAGTGACTCTTTTAGATAGTCATAAAGGAATAAATCCCTTTGATGGAATCACAACCCAAGTACAAAGCATAAGGCCACATAATTTTCCACTCATGTAGGAATAATATGTAACCCACAGATCAGTGTATTCACTTCTATATCCAAATGGGATCATTCCACACCTTGAGATAAGTGGTATGATTCAATAAATCAAATTATTTTCTCTTGATTAGAGTAGGTCTACACTCATGAACTTGAAACAAATAAACACTACAATAGAAAAATTATTACATAAGCACATGTTGAGTTACATTATAGGTCCATAACTCACAAATCCATGATCATTCTTACCTTTCAAACTTTAGAATAAGTTGATATTGTTTAAATGAATCCAGTAAAATAAATAATTCCCTCCCAAGGAATGAAAATAACTTTAACATAACGATATGTCCAAGATGAGTAATAACCCCCAATTGGTTTAGAAGATTGGATAAGAATTGATATTAGTATAAACCTATAAATTGGAGTCCTATTGTTTGGTTGTGAATGAAAACCTTTTGTACATCCTTCATTTTATTGGACTTGATCAATCCAATAGGGTATGTGTAGGATCATCATAGAAAAAATAGGCCCTTAAGTGGCAAAAAAATCAAAAAAATCAGAGTTAGACAACTTGACGTAAAAATTTGAATAAGTTATCTATATTATTTCAAAAATATGTAATAATAGAATCTCTAGAAAATTGAATGTAGTTTTTAAACTACTATGTTTGTTTTAAAAAAATGAAAATCTATTTGGTGAAAATTTGAAATTTCAATGTAGTAGTACTTAAATTTTAGGGAAAAAAGTAAGAAGTAGGTGTTTGTCTGACCACCCTAACCACAATAAAATAATAATATTTCTTTTATAATATTTTATATATAAGTAGAGGACTCATGTCCCGATGTGATGCATATTTTTGTAATTTTTTTCCAAGTAAATAATTAATTATGAATTTTATATTACAACTTTTAAAAAATATAAAAAATCGTATGTCTGACCACCTTAGCTTGGTCAAAACTTCATAAAATTCAATTTTTCTTTTTTTAATTCTATAATATGTGAAGCATAAAATTCATGCATGTTTTTAATTCAAAAAATGTGATATTTTTTGAAACCTATAGATGTTTTTCGATCAACCTATCAATTAGGACTTTAGTCATAATTCAAATAGAAAATAAATAATAATTAAATAAATAATAATTATTTATTAAATTCAAATTAAAGCATAATTTATATTGGTATAAAGATGAGAATCTCCTTTAAAAAACCCTTTTTGTTTCATCAATTTTGGGTAAAAAGAAGTCATTAGCCACATACCCATCATATTGCCACTTTTTGGCTGATCATGATCCTACACATACCCAATAATGTTACATACTATGAATATGTACTTAGAAGGTTATGACAATGATAAGGCAATATTTGATTTGAAAATTTATGGAATGAAGTATAATTTGTCTAAGGGAAATTGTTATTGGATTGTAAAAAGGGATATAACCTATAATAGAAGACGCCTAGGTCCCTTAAATAAAATTTGACACCGCACAAAGGAGTAAGATCTTGATATTCTCAACACCACATTCTCCATCATGATATAACATTTTTCTAACATTTTGGATTTCCAACAAGGGTAATGGAAAAACTATATCATAACCTACAATCCTTGAGGTAATGGAATGAGAGAAAATTTGTCTTAAGTAGCAAATCTTACCAATTTTCAAAACCATTGAGAAAATAACAGTACATAAATTGCCCTTATATACCTTAGAAAATGATATTAACCTTATTAGTGGAAAATAAAGGCAAAGGATACTATCAATTACTCTAAAAGGATAGAGGGTCACACATAACCAAAACAACCACCACTTAGTTTAGAATTTCCAATTCCTATAGCTAAAGCTAATTTTGCTTGAGGACAAGCAATTTTGGGTGAGGTGGACTGTCATGTCCCCGAAATGGAACACTAAAATTACTAAGCATTGAAATACAAATAAATAAATACAATACATATTAAAACATAAATGCAAATATAACAAAGTGCATATATATATATATATATCAAAAATTTTATTATAACTACAATTATCAAGATAATATTATAATTACATAATATTGGCACAAGAAAATAATAATATTTTTGGGAAATCAATATTTATGTTTTAATATTAAAATGTCAAATATTTAAAATGCAAGTGAGTCAACATTAGAATAGAGTAATAATAAAATATAAATAAAATAAAATAAGATCAAAATTATAATACTTATCATAATGCTACATATCTCACACTTATATTTTCATAAAAATAAATATAAATCATTATTTATACTTGCTTTAGATACTATACAAATATTCTCATAAAAAAATAAATATATTCAAGTGTATGATTTGTAAAATACATGCTTTGTGACGTGTCTGTATATGTGTATTCATGCGAATTACATATTTAAGTGTATACTTTACATGTATTCATGTAAATTCTTTGTGACTTCGTGTACTCATGTGTACATACTTCATGTATTATTCACATATATGCTTCATGCTTCTTGTGTATACTCTATGTATTACATGTATTCGTGCCTCATATTTATATTTTATGTATGACATGTATCTATGTGTTACTTCATGTATCTGAACAAGATGTGTTCTTATAATTACTTTATGTTTAAAGACTCTAAAAATGTTAAAAATATTTCCTATCAAGATGCTAAAGTTGGTTGGTTGTTTGCTTGAGCTACTTGGTTGTGTGATTGAGTTGGTTGGCTACTTGCTTGAGCTAGTATCTTGCATGCTTGAGCTACTTTTTTGTCTACTTGAGCTAGTTGCCTACTTGATTGAGCTAGTTGTTTGTTTGCTTGAGTTGGTTGCTTGTGTGCTTGAGCTACTTGCTTGTGTGCTTGAGCTACTTTCCTATGTGCTTGAGTTGGTTGGTTGCTTGCTTGAGCTACTTGTTTGTTTTCTTGAGCTAATTGTTTAGCTACTTGTCTACTTAGTTGAGCTACTTGCCTACTTGGTTTTCTGCTTTAATTTCTAAATCATGTGGTTTTGAAATACTGATTCATGAAGAGTGGTGACTCCTTTAGATAGAAATAAAGGAATAAATCCCTCTGATGGATTCACCTCATCACCAACATTGAATCACAACCCAAGTACAAAGCATAAGGCCACATAATTCGCCACTCATAGAAATAATATGTAACCCATAGATCGGTGTATTCACTTCTATATCTAATGGGGATCATTCCAAACCTTGAGATAAGTGCTATGATTCAATAAATCAAATGGTTTCTCTTGATTAGAGTAGCTCTACACTCATGAACTTGAAACAAATAAATGCTACAATAGAAAATTTATTACATAAGCACATGTTGAGTTACATTATAGGTCCATAACCCACAAATCCAAGATCATTCTTACCTTTCAAACTTCAAAATAAGTTGATACTGTTTAAATGAATCAAGTAAACTAAACAATGCCCTCGCAAGGAATGAAAATAAATTTAACATAAGGATGTGTCCAAGATGAGTAATGACCCCCAATTGGTTTAGAAGATTGGATAAGAATTGATATTAGTATAAACCTATAAATTGGAGTCCTCCTATTGTTTGGTTGTGAATGCAAAACTTTTGTACATCCTTCATTTTATTGGACTTGATCAATCAAATAATGTTACATACTAGGAATATCTACTTAGAAGGTTATGACAGTGATAAGGGAATATATGATTTGAAACTTTATGGAATGAAGTATAATTTGTCTAAGGGAAATTGTTATCAGATTGTCAACAGGGATACAACCTGTAATAAAAGACACCTAGGTCCCTTAAATAAAATTTGACCCCACATAAAGGAGTAAGATCTTGATATTCTCAACACCCCATTCTCCATCATGATATAACATTTTTCTAACATTTTGGATTTCCAATGAGGGTAATGGAGAACCTATATCATAACCTAGGATTCTTGAGGTAATGGAATGAGAGAAAACTTGTCTTAAGTAGCAAATCTTACCAATTTTCAAAACCATTGGGGGAATAACAATACATAAATTTCCCTTATATACCTTAGAAAATGATATTAACCTTATTAGTGGAAAATCAAGGAAAACAATACTAACAATTACTCTCCAAGGACATAGGGTCACACATAACCAAAACAACCACCACTTGGTTTAGAATTTCCAATTCTTGTAACTAAAGCTAATTTTGCTTGAGGACAAGCAATCTTGGGCAGGTTGGACTATCATGTCCACGAAATGGAACATTAAAATTACTAAGCATTGAAATACAAATACGTAAATACAATACATATTGAAACATAAATGCAAATATAACAAAGTGCATATATGTATATCAACAATTTTATTATAACTACAATTATCAAGATAATATTATAATTACAAAATATTGACACAAGAAAATAATAATATTTTTGAGAAATCAATATTTATATTTTAATATTAAAATATCAAATATTTAAAATACAAGTGAGTCAACGTTAAAATAAAATAATAATAAAATATAAATAAGATCAAAATTATAATACTTATCATAATGCTACATATCTTACACTTATATTCTCATAAAAATAAATATAAATCATTATTTATACTTGCTTTAGATACTATACAAATGTTCTCATAAAAAAATAAATATAAATCATTGTTAACATTTAAAACTAAACATGACCTTTAAAGTATCGCTTCCCTTGCACAAACAATAGTAATACAACAATTAAAATAAACATGATTCCAAGGGAAGCAACGTTTCACTCAAGGGAAACACTTTGACCATGGACGTGACCCTTCCTCCAAAAAAGGTTTAATATTTGATAAGAATCGTTTCAAGCAAAGATCATCATCGGTAGAAGAAAGGAAGAAACATCGTATTGTGCCTGGCAGAAAGAGAAGGGAATAAACTTCTTCAAATAGCAGGTAAGTAAACTCTGTTACAAAATAAGTAATTACAATTTATGCTAAAATTTAATTACAATTTATGCTAAAAATTAGTCAAAGAGTAAGTAAAGGATAATAAATGAATGCTTAGCAAATAAATTAAGAATTTAGTAATACGTGGCAATTAATATATATATATATATATATATATATATATATATATATATATATATATATATATATATATATATAATATGGTTGTTGTGTATATATTGTAATTCATATGTTTGATAAATATGTTTTGGTCACTGATAAATACACTAGTAATCTTGTTGAATGGATGATTAAACTTTATAATGTATGTGATATACACATGTATATTTAATATATGTATATATATAAATGTTGAATATAACAAGGGATTGTTGCATATACATTCATATGATAAATAGATTATTTGCTTTAAGATACTCATCTAACTAATATGGTCTCTTAATCTCTTTGATGTATTCATGGTTTCTATAAATCCTCATAGCATAGTATAGGTGTGGCTCTGAGGGATAAGTGTGTGTGGATTGTAAAAAGGATTACAACAACATTCTAAGGTATGATCAGTATATTTTAAATCAAGAAGTATGATTGTATAATTAATATAATTGGTCAACGAGGGGGATGAATACACTGTAAGTAGAGTTGATTTATATGGAATCTATAGATAGTATTTACTCACATATCTATATCATCATTAAATGGGAATTAGGAGGTGTAGAAGGGGTAGCAGGTGCTAGAGGCTTTCTAAGTACCCCACCCATAATGATGATTGGCAGTCTGCCATTATTGGGCCAAGAGGGATCGCCATATCTTCTCTTGGGATTGGAAGGAGCACTCTATGGGCATCCCATTGCAGCCATCCTATTCAACCATACCTATGATTGAGAAAACAAACAGTCATAACTTAGCAGGGTATTATTATGTAAGTCATAATAATTGGATGAAATCACACAATCAATTGTTGTTTAGATAGAGCTAATACAATTGGTCTTAAGCTAAGTCAAATATAATGCAATTCTTTTTCCTTATTTCTTGCATTATTTGTTGATAGGATCAATCTTGAATTAAGGTTCATTACAATTTATCAATTTATTCCACCATATTGAAGTTGAAACAAAGTTGAAACCATGTTGCAATGAAGAGTCATTCCATTTTAAAAACTACAACTCTTTGTCACACTTTCTAAATAGATTGAAGGGGAAATGAAACCTTGGTTTTAAAAAAGGAGACAAAAACATTTTATCTAACCAATTAACATCTTGCCACTTCTTTTTAACTAATGCTTCCATGATTCGACAATGAACTAAAATTTTCCATTGTTCATCTCCATTGGTAGCTCTAATGATCCATTTAGCAACAAGACATAGTCCTTGGGTTTTAGGATCAATAAGTCCAAGGCCTCCTTTACATCTTTGTTGAATACAATAAGACCAAGAAGAAACAATAAATCTAGCATTACCATCCCATTTTGACCACGATTTTTTTTTAATGATTTTGTTTAACTCTTCATAACCTTGCTTTGATGGAATCTAATTGGATGATTAGTAGACATGGGTAGTAATGAATATTCTATTAGTGACTTGATTTTTTCCAACTATGGATAAGAAATGTTTTCCCCAATTAAACAACTTATTCTTAAGTCTATTTAAAAACCAACCTCACATATCAAAAAGAGAGACCCTAACCCAAAAGGAATGCCCAAATGTCTGGTTATCTCCCCGTGTTTGATTTATTTCGAATCTTTGGGAATCTAGTGAGGGGTAGGACCAAGTTGACACATAAGAAATTTATTCTTCAAAGTTATTAGATTTCCACAATCCATAAGAATATCAAAGAAGCTATTTCTGGATTAGATTGTGTAAGCTTTTTTGAATCAACGTTTCGGATCACACTCCGTATCAAAAATAGCTTCTTTGATAAATTTATTCTTGTTATGAGCTAGAATTGAGAACCTAAAATTGCAAGGTATTGTTTAATCGTTCTTCAAAATTTTGCAAGAACAACATACTATCATTAAAAAATGGAATTTAATAACCACTTTACTTTGAGGAACATAAATTTCTTTAATAAACTTCATCTACTTATCTCATTGGAGAAGATATCCCAAGGCATCTACAATAAGCACATATAAAAAGGGAGTTATCTAAGGATAACACTGCCCTATAGAGCATTGTAGGTCAAAGGAATTTGAAATATTCTTATTGATAATAAGATGGGCATTGGCATCCTTGAACAAAATTTTAAAATGATCCCTAATTTTTTTATCCAAAAGGCCAACCATTGTAGCAGTTTAAGAATGAAGCTCCAACGAATTTTGTCATATATGCTTTATCAAAATCTAATTGACCACCAAATAATTTTGACCTTTTGTTGAGCCCATTCAATAGTCTCCCAAGCCAACATTAGATTGTCCAATATATATCTATTTGTTTATAAAACTAGTTTGTTTAACTCTAGCAATAACTTGAATAGGTTTAATTATGAAAGATAAAGCCTTTGTAATGATTTTATAAGAGGCAATTAATAAGGTAATTAGCTACCAACCAACAATAGTATCTTCATTTTTCCCCTTGGGGATAAGTTTGACTATCCCTTTATTGATATTAGCACCCTAGGAACCATTTTGAAAAGCCTCTAAATAAAGCATATAAAAATCATCTTTAATATGATTCCACATAATTTGATTGAATTTATTATTACCTAACTTTTAGCTTTTAGCTGAAATCACGTAACTTAGTTTTTAATCTTTTGGTGTTTTCATTTAAACAGTTAAAAGATAAACCATAGTATACTAGGTTCATTAATATGCATAAAAGAGATTATCAAAGAAACATATTACATTTTATTCCAATGTTGCAATTACAACAAATGAGAAAGAGAACCATATGTATTACAAATGCAATCTTTATTGATAATAACGAAAGTGTAAATGTCCCTCACATGAAAAGGGACCAGTCATTGCCTGGTGGAATGACGAATCCCATTGACTTTTCCTTGCATCATCTCTATTTCTTTGTTGCTCTATTTCTCTTTGACACCCTCCTCATTGCTCCTAGGTTTCCTGTATTGGATAAAAACAACATTGTTAGAGCGATGAAAGATCCCTCATCAAAATTATATGCAAAAAATCTATAAATGTGTGATAAAATTTCTACAAGCATTAAAATAGTAGCATACCATAAGTGTCCCTGAAAACAAGAAAAGAGTGATCAAACACACCTATGATATGCTTTTTTTATCTAACTGTTTGTTCCTTGTGTAGATTTAGGACAAGTCTTATTACTGTTTTGATTCAATTAATTACATGTGGGGTAAATGTGGCTCCCACGAAGGTAGAGCTCAACATGCTACCCTCTGATGTTTTAAGAGGGACATGAAATTGAGCAACTTGATCAAAGATACACATGCTATTAATGCATTAAATCAATATGGAATCACACCATTTGAACAAATTTCATTATTAGATTCAAAAGATGCAACATATAACTTGAGTTGTTAGGAGTTTATACTTCATCTATTCATAATGAATTAGTCAAATGGCTGCCATCATGTCAAAAGGAAGGTACATTTTCCTAGACATGTCTTTCAATCATCTTAAGTGGGTCCATGATCCATTTTATAAAAATAAATTAGTGATTTCAGAGATGCATCAAGTTCAATTATGCATCTCTTAAATAATGAAGAAAAAATCAAAGCATTCCTAAAGCCATCATGAAGCATATGGGGAAGCAAGAAGGAACAATCCAATATGTTGTCAAGTCCCTCTCACCTTAACCCTATTGGACAACCAAACATCACATAGGATGGTGAGCTTTTAGGCCACCAACATAGATGACATGTGTCTGCCCAATAGAATTAAAGTGAGGAGACGATGTGTATTTGTTGCACATAATCACAAGGGAAATCAATTGTTGTGGAAACCAGGTTACAAACATGAGGGGAAGTAAGAAATTGTTGAGGGAATCTTGAAGATTGGGGCAGTCCTAAAGGACAAGTCATGCTACATCTCATACAAGGACAACAAAAATGAGTGCATGCAATTGGACAACAAGGGAAATCATCACATTCATTAGAGTAACAAGTGAATCATGTTTTTCACTTTAATAGTGAAACGATAAACTATGGAAAAGATAAACATGTGAATGAGTTAAGTAGACAATTCCCAACACAGGAAACAATTCAATATATGTTGCATAGTCTACAAAAAGGTTATGAGAAAGGGAAGTCAATGGTTCTCAAAGATATAAGTATAGTAAGCAAGTTTACAAACACAAAGAGAAATGAAACAAAAGACTGCAATTTTATCATTGAAAGGAAGATATGACAATGTTGCAAGATCATATTAAGATAAAGATGCCTTTAAAATCAATGTCAAGAACTTCATAATTGACATCTAGTTCTATATGATATAGATGCAACCCCTGAAGATCAAATTGCAGGTTTAAAAGGTAGCATGGAGGATAAAAGCTCATGGAATTATGCTTCTGCACCTCCATGTGCATGAGCATGTTTTAGGTAAATTACAACTACATTTGTTTGCATACATTTATTGTATGACCCACATATAGATCTTGACATGTTTCAAACAATGGTGGACTCAACATGTTGGTTTCAAATATTGTCAAAAAGTGTATCTTGATGGTTCTATTAGTTGTTCTTGTGACTTTTTTTTTTCATTCATATGGTCATATTCAAAAGGTAGAAGATTCAGAAGCTAGTATTCTGAGAGGAAATGAAAGATAATGAAAACAATAAGAGGAAAATGACAAAATCAAAGAGGAATCATTGTCTGCTATGGAGAAATAGAGGCCTTCACAAGAGGCACAAAGGTAATGTTTGAAAGATAGTATACCTAAGGCAACAACAAGATAACAATACATAGTTGAAGCTCTTAAGGTATGGAGTGTACCAAATGGGGAAACCAAGCAACAAATGGGATTGATAACAATATAACAAGACAATTACCTTGAGAAAGCAACCACTTCATGAATGCCAAGAACAATGTTTCCCAAAATGAAGATGGATATATGCAATGAACCACATGGAAGAAAAACACATCAAACAATGCTTATGCACTATCATATTAGGATAGAGGTGAGTACTTTCAGCATATTATGTGCCTGTAAGGATAAATGTGTACATCTACATTAAATGGACAGTGGTTTCAATACATGGGAAACTCTTTGGATGCATGAGTATAGTCTATTGAACACTGAAATCATGATGAAATGAACATGCACATGATCTACTTTTTAGTCTTATCATATTAGTCAATTCAAAGCACAATGCATACAAGAGTAGCTGATGGTTACAAAATGCTAAAACACCATAAAAATGCTTGTGCCCTATCATATCATGATGGAGATTTAGTAACTATTGCTTGTTATGGTCACTACCTTATTCTAAAATGGCAATTGTTATTTGTCACCTTGAATTTCTAAACTTGACCAGAGCAAAATGGAGATATGCAAATATATAGTGTTATTATTTAATACTGCACACAAAAGAGTCAGGTTTTATTAACATCAAAGACATAAAAGTTTCATAAGGGTTTCCATGAATCATAGAGCTTTGACTAATTAAAGATGGGCTAAGTGAATTTGTTTATGCTACATTTGCTTTAGTTGAAGATGCTAAGAAAGCACTTGATAGTGATCATGTTCTCCATGGCCAAACATTGGGAGTAAAAAGGTGGCAAATCTCCTAAGGAGGAAATGAAGCCTACTTCCAAAAGTATTACAAAATCAAGTTGTAAATGTTGAAGGTGAGAGAAGTTTTGAAGTAGCAAAGGTGATTACAAATGACACAGTACATGTTATGATTGAAGTAAAGAAGCAGAGGAAATTGTGCTAGTATGGACAAAAATGAAACAATAAAAGAAAAATCTAGTCTTTATCTAAGTTTTCTTTCACAAGTGGAGGAACCCATCTGGGTCTGTCATAAGTTTTAGATATAGGACAATTGCAGTGAGTTTCTCTTTAGAAAAGAATAACTGAAGCATTGAAGACCAAGTTCTCTTATAGTCATGGACTAAATCTGGGTTTCTACTTTTCAAAAGCACGAAATCCCACTTAGGGTTTTTATAGAAATTACAAGTTTTCTTTAACACAATGAAACCCACTTGGAGTTTTTGCAATTAAATTGTAAATTATATAAAGCAGTGAAAGATAGTTTTAATGAAGATATTCAAAGCAAGAAAAGTATATGCAAAACCTTAGGTTTGTCTCCATGGTCACGACCAAAAGATCATGTTCTTCATAAGATAGCAGAAAGGGGCTATTTATTAAGGATTACCTAACACAGAGCCTTTCAAAAGGGGGTTGTCATGATTTTTTTTAAGAGAAGATCAAAAAATAAGATGACATATTTCATTATCCATGGTCATGGCAAGAAGTTTTCATTTGTCTACAAAATGAAGAAACCCATCTGGGTTTGTGTGCAAATTTGCAAATACAGAGGAGATAAAAGTGCAAGTGTTTCATAAAGAGCATTCTATAGGAAATCAAAAGTCAGAAAAACCCTTTTCCATTTTCTTTGCCATGACCAGAATCATCAAGTTTTCTTCATAGAAACAACAAAAAAAAAATTGAGGTTTCTTCCTTAAATCTAGAATGTAAAAGAAAAATAAACATTTTTGCTTTATCTTTCAAATTGGAGGCTCAAAGTGATCTCTTTTGCTCCAAAATCTGAGAAACCTAGGTTAAATGGAAGCTTACCTGAGCTTTTTTTTTGCAATTTTCAAGGCTTTTCTTTCTATAGAAAGCTTCATTTAATCTTCTCATGGCGATTGTTTGATGGAGAACAACAATAGAAGGGAGAAATGAAACAAAAGAAAATTTAGAAATATGCTACAGGTCGACACTTTTTTTCCCTCAAAATAGCCTTCAAAGGAGTAAAAAAAATGCAGATTTACTTTTTATTCTCTATATTTTTCATCAGAAATTTTCCAAGAAACCAGTGAAAAATCACCATTTTCTGTGCAAGCATGAAACCCTATGGCAACAGCATGGCCTCTTCCAAAAGCTCAATAAAAAAAATGAAATGTGTTTTCACATTTTCCCATCTTTTGTGTTTATGGTTTTAACCCTATGTTTGGTGGCCAATGGAATTTTTCCCATTCTTTTAAAAAAATTGAAGCACATTAAAATGTGCAATGAGGGTTGAATGATAAGTGCCAAGACTTAGTAAACTTTTTGCCTTATGCTTGTGAAACTTTATGCCTTATTTCAAAATTGCTAAGTCCTTTATAAGAGACATGTGAAATGTGCCAAGCCAGAGAATGTTCACCAAGTGTGTGGCCTTGAAGTGTAGAACGAAGGTAAGTGAAAATGATCAAATGAATTGGATTTTTATTTTGTTTAATGCTTTTGGAAGCATTTAGATGTAGCATTATATTTTTCATTTTATTTCAAAGTGTAAAATTATCATTTAAGTGATTTGCAAATCACTTTTATTTCATGTCATTTTGGATGCAAATGTATTGTAATTCAAAAAGGTGGTGGGGCCCTCTTGCATTCTACTTTAAAATATAAGATAACTTGATTAAGTGGTGTATTATGAATCACTTAATCAAGTTATTATTTTGAATGATTTTTTGAGTCTTGTGTTTTCAAAACACACATATTGCATGGGTCAAGGCTGGGAGGCAAAATGATGTTTTGTAGACATGAGGAGAGTGTGCGAGTTGTTCCTTTGACTGTTTTGGAGAGAAATGTGCTATTTTGGAGGTTGTTTTGTCACACTTTTGGCATGACTATGGTCTTGGCTTGACCTTACACCATTTGGAGGACTTTTTGGAGTGATTTTAGAAGGTTCTTTTTTGGCCTCATTGCTACATCCAACCAGAACCTTCTAGATGGACATGTGTGAGGGGATTTGATGGTTTTTACTTAAGTAACTTCATTTTTGGATTTTGGAGTTAGTTCTTTCTTTCCAACAGAGTGATAGCTTTGGTTTTTAGGAGTTATTTCTTAGCATGGAGTAGTATTGTAAATCATGCATGGACTTGTGATACAGTGAGTACTTTGAATCAATAAAAATAGAGCATTTTACCTTCTCATTTCATGTTTCATAGTATGTTGTTAGTGATTGACCAGTTTGTTTTGTGAAATTCATCTTTCCTTGCAAACTTGTCTCATGTTTAGGCATCTTTTTAGCAAAAATGCATGGTAACAAGTTATAAGCTATGTTAGTTAATAGTGTTGTTAATTGTGAGACCTTTTGTTTTCCTTCTAAAAGCTCTAGTTAGAAACCTCCTTATAAATTATTTATGTGAAATGCATGTGAAAATGAATTGTGTAAGTAGAGTTTTATGATATTGTTTTGGATGTGATAGGCTGTTATCAGGTCTTAGTTGGTTTTTTGGTGTATCACCTTAGGTAGTTTTAGTTAGTGTTCATGGTTTATGCATATCTTACCCTTTTCTTTAAAAATTAGTAGTTCGGTGGCATCAAAAGGGGCTCAGCCAGCCCATAATCTGGAGGTCTTCTTTCAAATTAGACACCCACAACTTGAAAGCAACCCCATGTTACATCCAAACCTATTAAGTTATTTCATAGCTTGGAATTAGGGGTGCAAATTTGGATCACTAACAGTTTTGGCATGCTTGGTGGGACAATGAACTACTTTTCAGTACATTTCATGCATTTTATTGTTGTTCTTTGGTGTGTACAATAGTATTTTCATCCTTTTGGAGGCATTTTCCTTACATACCTGGTGACTCTAGAAGAATCACAACTAATATCAGGTAGAAAAAGTGCTAGTATGTACTTATTTTCAAAAAAATTAGACTTGACTTTCTTGCTTTACAAGAAATTTTAATTAATTTCCAGCTTCTATATGTTGGAGTACAGTTAAGACTAAGAGGGGGGGTGAATTAGTGTTAACAAAAAAAATTAATTCTTTTGAATTCTTTTAACAATAATCAGATTATGAATGAACTTATATTGTAAAATAAAATTAATAGATAGAGAACTAACACATTTAAATATTTGACATAGAATTTGTCTTGAGTGGAAACCCTCCAGGGGAATAAAACCACTTGAACTTGGCATCACTGGCCTTATCTGAAAAAAAATATTCTTTATGGGTGATCCCACAATAGTGGTTTACAATTTTTGGCCAAACTGGACACTGATATTTTTTTTTAAAACACAATCTCCACATTCGGGCACCTATAGCGATTAAACCGTAAGGAATTTGAAGATGGTGCAAACTAGAGTCTTGTCATATTTTGTCTGTAGATTCTAAAAGTATTTTTCAATTTTTTTGGAATCAGTTTGCACTTATTTTCCATCTCCCACAAAATTGGTTTTTCAAAAACAACATTTTTAAAAAGTGATGCACACCGTATAAGCATAACTTTTTCCATGAAGGATAAAATTCCAATTCTTTCAAATTTAGATTTCTAACTCCAATATCTAGTGCTTCCACTTGGTTAGATAGTTTTTATTGAATATTTTTTCTTTAATCAAGTTTCAAAGTCAATCAAATGGAAATTCAGACATAGCGCGACCGTATAAGCATAACTTTTTTTGTATGTATCGAAATTCTTCCTTTTTTTGTTGGATCAAGGACTTCAATATCTGGTGCACTCATATTTTAAATTTTTTTTTTTTATAATCTTCTATTTTTCCACTTGTGCAGAACAGAGAGTTTTGTTTTCAATGAAAAACCTATATTTAATAAAACTTAAAAAGCAGATAGATAATAAAACCAAAACATACTAAAATTATATTCATTGGATAGCTCGTTCTGTAGGCTACTCGATTCCAAGTTTGGTTTCTAAATATTCCCCCATTTTCATCCTCAACCGGAGCTTGAAAGCGTAAAATTTTAGGTTTTTTGTGTGAACAAATTAAAAAATAAGGGAAAAAGGGGGTTCTAGCGAACCCCCAAGGGTTCGAGCGAACCAGGGTTCATTCCAACCCCCACTAATATGAATTATTCCTTTTTTTTTTGGGCAGAAAATGTGGGCCCAGTAGTTAATGGGTTCGCTCGAACCCTAGTTCGGTCGAACCCCTTTATGGTTTGGTCAAACATGTAGGTTCATGCGAACCCCTAAAACCAATTTTTTTGCCATGGGGTCATTTTTTCTCAATTTTCCTTCCTCCATCAAATTGTAAACCACTATTATGGCTTCACCCTTATACAAAGCCTCACTAGCTGATTTGTCTCACTAACAATAATGTTATCTCACTGATAGTCTTATAATGCTATCTCATTGATAGTCTTTTGAAGTATATAAGTATGAAAGTAATATAAATACAGAGTTGATCTTCGTTTCATTAATCACATATTTTGTTCTTCAATGAACGTAGAATCAAATATACAAAATTTCAAGCCTCAAAACAATATAAATTGTCTTTCTGAAAGATATAATCTTTTCTTTCCAAAAACCTCACATTCATTACAAAATGAGCATTACAAAGAATTTTATATGTTCTCTATTTTGAAATAGAGTTAGGTAAACAAAAAATTGTTTGAAAACTTATATCAATAACTTCCATGTGAAATTGAATCTGCAACTGCCTTTTTTCCAAATGTAAGACTATATTTTCTTATAAAAACTCAACCATAATCCTTTGAAACCCAACTTTCTGAGAAAGTATTAGAAATAAACAACATATACCTGCCATATAATCTGTAAAAACGACACAATAAACCCACTAATAACAAACCCTCAATCAAACCCACAAACTAACGGTTGGGTTTCTTAACAAAAGAAAACATTCAAAATTTGAAGCACACCGTTATCCTTAACATCAAACTCTTTAACAACAAACCTGAATAGGGTTTTTTTAACAAAAATTACATTTAATAACTACAGACCCTTATTCTTAATGGTAGACCCAAAATGGGGTTTTTAACAAACTTTTTTACAAGCTGAGCTTAAGGGATAAACAAACACCTATGTACAATACTTCTTCAAAGAAAAAATTGTACAAAATGATACCACATTCAATCAACAACACAAATCCCAAAAAACACTAAACCCAACTACTCTTAACATAATCACCAAAAAAAAAAACTTAAATGTAGTACCCCTCCAGTTACTACTATGTGAATCAATTTATTTGTATTTGTTTGCTATTCGTGTAGTTGTTTTGAATACAATATTATATTGCCTCTACTTACGACATTGATGTTATACTTGTTGTTGAACTCTGTGGATGATTTATTGAATAAGAAGATTATCTAGTTAAGTTTGTGTGAAGATATTATGATGGATGCATGTGCGTAGTGGATATGTAGTTTCTAAGTTTTAATGTGATTATCATGTTGTGATAGATGTTTATGACTTAATGATGCTTGTCGGTCCTGGTGAAGAAGACGGTGCAACACTACTCACTTGTGAGTATCCTGTTGCGCCGCAATTCTTCTTCACGGTGTGTTTTCCAATATGTGATAATATGTTTAACATGCGATGTTTTATGTAGATACAGGTACCGGGTATATGCTCCACCTGCTTGTCAAGTCTGAGCGTACCCTAATCCAATTAAATCATGTTGATTCGGAGATAGTGTCTGGTCCTTGTGTAACCATTATTCCTCATTGAATGAGTACCCTATTGTCGCCAGTTGTCATTTGTTGTTTGTCTTGTCATGTCAATTTTGTCAGTGTTATTTTATTTGGAAATTAATTACTATTTTACTTAGTTAAATGGCTAAATTGTTAATATATCTAATTAAATGCAAATTTGTATAAATATTGGAATAAACGTTTATGTTATATTTATTTTTTAATATTTTAATTTAAATTAAGCAAGTCATTAAAAGAGAATGCGAAATTTGTTAAAAGGAATTTCTTTAAAAGTAATTCATTAATTACTTGTGCAAATATGTTTTATATGAAAAGCAAGAATTTTAAAAAGAGTTGATTTCAAAAGTTAAAATATCCAAAAACTAGTTTTGAAGGAAAATATCTTGTTATTAAAAGTTTATAATTGCATGAGAAAATATAGGAATGGATTATTACGAACAGTCAAGTTGTAACTTGAGATAATAAATTTGCATTAATTAGCCTTTAGAGAAAAAAAAATTCATTCACGAGAAATGGTAGGAAGAATTTACACAGCAACAACTTTGAGGAGATCTTTGGCACGGCAATTCTTCTTAAAAAAATTTCAGTTAGTAGTTTTGGAAGGGTGTTGCTCAACAGTTTCTGATTGTAGAGATAATTTAAACAAAATTGAGTTGGATTCCATTGTCAAGGATTTGGCGATTTTGGGGAGAATTGACAGGAGCATCAGGGTTTGCTTCAGCCAAGCTTATTAGCTTAAACATAATTGACAGGAGCATTAGGGTTTGCTTCAGCTAAACTTATTGCTTAAGCAGGTTTTCTTCTTGAATTTTAAACTCTTGTATAAATTTCGAGAACATGATATTGTATTTTATTGTTTTGAACAAAATTACCCTGTTTAACCTGCACAAACAATTAAGAAATGAGCTAGAAGACTATTCGAATATTAAAATAAAAAAAATAGAAATTTTGTAACTGTATGATTCTATGACTGAAACTTGTTTCTAATTCAGCGGTAGAAGGTTTAGTAAATAACATGTGGGATCTAGAGAATATTCTAATTGATTCATTTTACCACCATGATGGAATTGTTATATCAACCGAGAACCCTTTTATTATACAATTCCTGAATTTAAAAGAAATGTTGTTAGCATTGCTTATCATTCACTGGACAATCTGTGAATATTGCTTTCATTATTTATACCCATTTCTATCTGTATCACCTCCTTTGGTGCGTCCACATTAATTTGGGGTTGATTGTTGATAATACTATTTCTTGAAATCATTGAAACTCTACGACTCATCATATTCTCATTCTGTGTCCTTAGGTGTTCTAGATTCTTAAATTGAGAATATTCTGTTTTAAATTCCGATGCACCATCTCTCCACAAATGCCTTGGAATTTTAAATATGTAGCGGCTATTGAAACATATGTCTTTCAATTCTTTTAGGGCAGTTAGAGATACCCTTTTTAGTTTGTTATAGAATACCTTAGTAAGTTTATACAAAGTCTTGGTCATCATGGCTAGAATTTTTTTTATATGGATTTGGTGAGCAACCATTTCTCAGTATGGCGGATTCTTATTCTAACAGTCTAGTTCATTGAGTATTAACGCTTAGAGATCCATGAAATGATCTGATTTCATTTATATACATAGAACTTAAAACAAAATATTGTAGTAGTTTAATGAATCATTTGTTTACAGTTGTGCCCTCTGTGTCAGTTTGTAGAATGCTCTTGGTTTTGATTAAATTGCCTGTTGTCCTGGTGTATTAGTAAGTTCTTTAAAGAAAACATATAAATTATACTCGGTGGCGCTTAATTATATGCCTTCCTTAGCCTTTGTTGCCCTTGAAGATATATTGGCTGATGAAGTTAAGGCATTAAATTACGGAGATTGTGTTCTTTAGTGATAGTATTTCCTAAAATTCATAAACAGCTCCTCCCAGGCGTAGTGCTTTAGAACAGAATGTTGTAGAGGTTTTAACGAATTTCCTAATTCCATTGTCATTTCAATGTTGCTATCGTATTTGAACATAACAGAATGTTAGAAGATTTAATAACCTTTCTGTAAGCCTTTGGCGCCTATCTTAGATGCTGCACATGATCATAGAAGTTTCTAGTAGATTAAATTACTGTATGTAATTCCTTTGGTTATTAGTCTCGTATCCAGTCTTCTTAATTCGCAGATTCCTTACTCTTCATCCATGCCAATCTGTTGGGTATTTTGGGCGATTCTCTTTATTGACATGCTTTAATGAACAAGTTGAAGTTTCTTTTTAAATTAAATTATACTTTAAGTTAGTAGTTTAAACTTACAGGAGTATAGACTCATAATATTTCATAGAAATCCTCTTAGTATGGTGTCATAAATTAACTTTAATGGACGCTGTTACAATACAGCAACTTACCATCCTCTTAAAGAACCGGAAATGAATTGCTATTTAACGAATAATCTGCATGACAATTAACCTCGATATTCCTTCAATTTTGGAAAGTAACTCATAGCTGTCTATAAGTGGATTACCATGCATGTAATATTTGTTGCCTAATTTTAGATTAATATTGTTCAGTCATAGGGTGTGCAAAGTCTTATTTGCATGCTTTAAATTTTTCCTGGCGCACATTCTCTTTGAGTGGTGCACTATATTCTACTCATAGTTTTGGTTTTCTGCTTTTATGTCGACATTGGAGGGAAGCTTTAACTAATTTCCTTACCAGCAGGCACGTATTCTCCATGTCAAAGTGTGATTATTACCTAACTTACACTTGAGAATATCATATTCTCTGAATCACTGTTACATTTTGTAATCCCATGATCATGCACAGATAACTAAAGTTAGTAGATATTAATTATTAATATACACTTTAGCCTTCTAAAATGCAATGCATGGAAATTTAATTGCTTTAATTTAACTGTAAGTCATCTGAACCTAAAATACAGTAGAGGCCTTGATTCAGCCATACAAGTCTGTCTTTTTCTTTGAAAACTATAACATGTTAATATGGTACCTATATTGCATGGCATGAAGTTCTCATGCATGGTTGTAAACAAATAGATTCATTTTGTTAGAAATCTGATATTTATTTATGTAAATATATAATCTCTTATGATTTTTTTTAAGATTATGAAGTTTTATTGGTTATGTAATTTAAAGTATATAATAAACTCGCGATTGGGATATCCATTATTAATATGATATTTAGTTCACAAAGAGTAGATGATTATATTTTATAAGTTATTATGTCTTGTTTTATTCTTCCGGGATGTGAAAATTATATTGTTAAGATTATTTCACTTTAACTTTATTGTTTGATTTCAATGATTTCAATTGGGGTATTTAGCTTTGTACAATTAGTTGGCATTTATGTGGCATTTTGAAGATTATGATCTATGCCTTGATAGAGATGTAAAACATACATGATCGTATGTTATATTTTTGATGATATATTATGGCCAAAGAATAAATCAACTTTATAGTCTTATTTCAATGAATTTGGTTAAGAAAATTATGTTCTATGTTCCTTTATTCCTGAGGCTAGGAGGTCCATATGAACCATAAGATTAAATGTTGTTATTGATGTTTTATATACCTTGTTGTCCTATTCTAGGACTTGCCATGCAAAATTTATTTGTCACCTTGTGGTGTTTGAAAATTTTCCACGATTGGACTATAAATGAGATGTGTTTTGTTATGGTATTATTTTATACGCATGTTGGCAGTCCCTAGTATTTGGATGTTGTGTCATGTTTCTAGGAAGAGTGGCTTGCGATAGGGGCCGGAACCCTAAGTGGTTGCCAGGGTAACCTATCGTGGGTTATGTAATTCAGTGAAAACTTTAATAATAAACCTGGGGTTCAATATATAATAAAGATTAACAGAATGCCTCACCTAGCACCTTAATGCTCGTTTAGATTAAGGGTAGGTTGAGAAGGCCTGGAATGGCTTGTCATCTACCTTGTCTTCCTGAAAGGTAATTCGACACCACATGAGTTTGTCTAGGGGCCGGGAATTGTTAGAGACTGCCAGGGTAACTCTGGAAGAGGGCCGGTAGTCTAGGAAGATTCACCAGGGTAACTTAGAACAACTATGTGATGACACTTTGTCCTGAAGCATGATTGTATTCCCTTGTGTGGAGTTAACTATTATATTGTGGTTGTCTCTGAAAGCATATGATGTGGTCATGTCCTGATGTGTGGTCAGCCATGTAATGTATTGTATGTTCATTGTTCTTTGTTTGATTGTCTTCTGAACCTATCACTATCTCCTAGCACAGAGGGAGTGGACCTTCGAGTTCCACGCGGTTGGGTGGAAACCGTGCTACACTTTCATTGGATACTCTTACTAATGACATTCTACTTGTAGCTAGTTCTTGATACTTCGATGATCGAGACACTGGATGCAGATCGTGTTCAGATGTGGATATTTGATATGAAGAGATCATTTCCCTTATTGCATATTTATCTCATGTTAATGAGTATACTTTTTGTACCATCATTATGAAGTATCGAGATCTTATGAGAATCTCACTAGATTTAATCAGAATTTATGAATATCTTGAATTGTATAAGTTTTGAAAAGTGGTTTATTCATGAATATGATTTGTACTTGTGTTTATGACTTTAATACTATGGTAATATGTTCTTAATTATAATGTGTAGGTAACGTGGTCTTGGAATCCTTAAGACATTTGTATAATTGAATGACCTTAAAAAAAAAATTCTGATAATTCGCTATTTAATGCTTTGTCCTTTGGATTCCCTGGTGGGGTGTTACAGATGGTATCAGAGCACTAGGTTCTAACACTGGGTACTCTGGACATTAGTAAGCCCATTACGTTGTCCTCGGTGTTAGACCCTATAGTTCATGTTATCCTATTGCCTTCTACATCAAATAATTAAGACGTATCAGAGATCACTTTGTACCACTAGAAGACTACTATTGTTATAGCCTAAAAGAGTTCCCTTCTTCCTCGTTGGTGGCTAGTGTCTAGTCACACAATGATGTATTGTACTATTTTTAAGATTGTGGACTTTATTTATAATTTTTGGTGATCAAATGTTGATTGTGAAGGTCAACACTTTGTTTATATTTGAATGTGAAGGTTTAGCCACACTTTGTGATATTATTTACTGGTAGCCCTTGTGGTTACACTTGATTTAATGTTGATATTGCGCACATCTCTTATTTTAATGTTGAAATTGAAATTTATTTTAATGTTCATTTATGACTTTAGTGGCTAAATTATTTTATCTTTATCATTTTTAATGTCGGCCATGTGTCGTATTGTGATTCCTCTCCAAGGATGTAGGATACTGACTTGGTGAGTGTTTACGAGGAAGTAGACTCAGGGAACCTTAGGGTAGGCGTATATGAATAATATTTATGTTAGTTGTGGTTATAGTACTTAGAATCTTGAGATTTGTTCTTTCCCCTTTTTTTGGTTCTTGTATCTGAGATTTGTTCTATGAGGTGTTGTGTAGGACCATTCCTAGGCATCAAAATAGAGGTCATGGTCGAGGACAAGGTGGTGGTCATGGGGCTAACCGCCAGAAAGTTTATCATAAAGGTGTGGTCATCAAAGAAAACTCCACACCAACATTCCCACCTTGTGAATTTGATGACGAGACCTTGGCTCAGGCTCTCTCTCGGGACAAAATGGGAGAAAGGGAAAAAAATTGAAGAATTGGGACATCCAATTAAAGTGAAGAAACCGTCTGTTGTTTGGAATTGGCCATTTGCGTGTGGACCTAACGCACCTACCCTCTCTAAGGAAGAGAAGGAAATCCATTGCATACAGTCTTCCGCTTCCATAAAGACAATTTTGGACTTGGAAGAGGATCTTGAGGAGTGTCCCCTATTCGATCGTGAGTAGTCTAGTAGTGGAGGAAGGGATGTAGTGATTCTCTTTCTTGTTGCCTTGTTAGACTGAACTTGTTAGGTTTGTGATGTGCACTTTACACTCTTTATGATATGTTTGTTGTATCTATCTTGCGGCTTCTAGAAGTAAGTCGTATCCTAGGGGGGGAGGATGTAGTACCCCTTCAGTTACTACTATTGAATCAATTTATTTGTATTTTTTTGCTATTCGTGTAGTTGTTTTGGATACAATATTATATTGCCTCTACTTACGACATTGATGTTATACTTGTTGTTGAACCCTATGGATGATTTATTGAATAACAAGATTATCTGGTTAAGTTTGTGTGAAGATATTATGATGGATGCATGTGCGTGGTGGATATGTAGTTTCTAAGTTTTAATGTGATTATCATGTTGTGATAGATGTTTATGACTTAATGATGCTTGTCGGTCCTGGTGAAGAAGACGGTGCAACACTAATCACTTGTGAGTATCCTGTTGCGTCGCGATTCTTCTTCATGGTGTGTTTTCCAATATGTGATAATATGTTTAACATGCGATGTTTTATGTAGATACAGGTACCAGGTATCGGCTCCACCTGCTTGTCAGGTCTGAGCGTACCCTAATCCAATTAAATCATGTTGATTCAAAGACAGTGTCTGGTCCTTGTGTAACCATCATTCTTCATTGAATGAGTACCCTATTGTCACCCGTTGTCATTTGTTGTTTGTCTTGTCATGTCTATTTTGTCAGTGTTATTTTATTTGGAAATTAATTACTATTTTACTTAGTTAAATGGCTATATTGTTAATATATCTAATTAAATGCAAATTTGTATAAATATTGGAATAAATGCTTATGTTATGTTTATTGTTTAATTTATTAATTTAAATTAAGCAAGTCATTAAAAGAGAATGTGAAATTTGTTAAAAGGAATTTCTTTAAAAGTAATTCATTAATTACTTGTGCAAATATGTTTTATATGAAAAGCAAGAATTTTAAAAAGAATTGATTTCAAAAGTTAAAATATCCAAAAACTAGTTTTGAAGGAAAATATCTTGTTATTAAAAGTTTATAACTGCATGAGAAAATTTAGGAATGGATTATTACGAACAGTCAAGTTGTAACTTGAGATAATAAATTTTCATTAATTAGCCTTTAGAGAAAAAAAATTTCATTCACGGGAAATGGTAGGAAGAATTTGCATGGCAGCAACTTTGAGGAGATCTTCAGCACGACAATTCTTCTTAAAAAGTTTTCAGTTAGTAGTTTTGGAAGGGTGTGGCTCAACAGTTTCTGATTGTAGAGATAATTTAAACAAAATTGAGTTGGATTCCATTGTCAAGGATTTGGTGATTTTGGGCAGAATTGACAAGAGCATCAGGGTTTGCTTCAACTAAGCTTATTAGCTTAAACAGAATTGACAGGAGCATTAGGGTTTGCTTCAGCTAAGCTTATTGCTTAAACAGGTTTTCTTCTTGAATTTTAAACTCTTGTATAAATTTCGAGAACATGGTATTGTATTTTATTGTTTTGAATAGAATTACCCTATTTAACCTGCACAAACAATTAAGAAATGAGTTAGAAGACTGTTAGAATATTAAAAAAAAAATAGAAATTTTGTCACTGTATGATTCTATGACTGAAACTTGTTTCTAATTCAGTGGTAGAAGGTTTAGTAAATAACATGTGGGATCTAGAGAATATTCTAATTGATTCAATTTACCACCATGATGGAATTGTTATATCAACCGAGAACCATTTTATTATACAATTCCTAAATTTAAAAGAAATGTTGTTAGCATTGCTTATCATTCACTAGACAATCTGTGAATATTGCTTTCATTATTTATACCCATTTCTATCTGTATCACCTCCTTTGGTGCGTCCACATTAATTTTGGGTTGATTGTTGATAATACTATTTCTTGAAATCTTTGAAACTCTACGACTCATCATATTCTCATTCTGTGTCCTTAGGTGTTCTAGATTCTTAAATTGAGAATATTCTGTTTTAAATTCTGGTGCACCATCTCTCCGCAAATGCCTTGGAATTTTAAATATGTAGTGGCTATTGAAACATATGTCTTTCAATTCTTTTAGGGCAGTTAGAGATACCCTTTTTAGTTTGTTATAGACTACCTTAGTAAGTGTATATAGAGTCTTGGTCATCATGGCTAGAATTTTTTTTATATGGATTTGGTGAGCAGCCATTTCTCAGTATGGCGGATTCTTATTCTAACAGTCTAGTTCATTGAATATTAATGCTTAGAGATCCATGAAATGATCTGATTTCATTTATATACATAGAACTTAAAACAAAATATTGTAGTAGTTTAATGAATCTTCTGTTTACAGTCGCACCCTCTGTGTCAGTTTGTAGAATGCTCTTGGTTTTGATTAAATCGCCTGTTGTCCTGGTGTATTAGTAAGTTCTTTAAAGAAAACATATAAATTATACTCGGTGGCGCTTAATTATATGCCTTCCTTAGCCTTTGTTGCCCTTGAAGATATATTGGCTGATGAAGTTAAGGCATTAAATTACGGAGATTGTGTTTTTAAGTGATAGTATTTCCTAAAATTCATTCGCAGCTCCTCCCAGGCGTAGTGCTTTAGAACAAAATGTTGTAGAGGTTTTAACGAATTTCTTGATTCCATTGTCATTTCAATGTTGCTGTTGTATTTGAACATAACAGAATGTTAGAAGATTTAATAACCTTTCTGTAAGCCTTTGGCACCTATCTTAGATGTTGCGCATGATCATAGAAGTTTCTAGTAGATTAAATTACTGTATGTAATTCCTTTGGTTATTAGTCTCGTCTGTAGTCTTCTTAATTCGCAGATTCCTTACTCTTCATCCATGCCAATCTGTTGGGTATTTTGGGCGCTTCTCTTTATTGACATGCTTTAATGAACAATTTGAAGTTTCTTTTTAAATTAAATTATACTTTAAGTTAGTAGTTTAAACTTACAGGAGTATAGAGTCATAATATTTCATAGAAATCCTCTTAGTATGGTGTCATAAATTAACTTTAATGGACGTTGTTACAATATAGCAACTTACCATCCTCTTAAAGAACAAGCAATGAACTGCTATTTAACGAATAATCTACATGACAATTAACCTCGATATTCCTTCAATTTTGGAAAGTAACTCATAGCTGTCTATAAGTGGATTACCATGCATGTAATATTTGTTGCCTAATTTTAGATTAATATTGTTCAGTCATAGGGTGTTCAAAGTCTTATTTGCATGCTTTAAATTTTTCCTGGCGCACATTCTCTTTGAGTGGTGCACTATATTCTACTCATAGTTTTGGTTTTCTGCTTTTATGTCGACATTGGAGGGAAGCTTTAACTAATTTCCTTACCAGCAGGCACGTATTCTCCATGTCAAAGTGTGATTATTACCTAACTTACACTTGAGAATATCATATTCTCTGAATCACTGTTACATTTTGTAATCCCATGATCATGCACAGATAACTAAAGTTAGTAGATATTAATTATTAATATACACTTTAGCCTTCTAAAATGCAATGCATGGAAATTTAATTGCTTTAATTTAACTGTAAGTCATCTGAACCTAAAATACAGTAGAGGCCTTGATTCAGCCATACAAGTCTGTCTTTTTCTTTGAAAACTATAACATGTTAATATGGTACCTATATTGCATGGCATGAAGTTCTCATGCATGGTTGTAAACAAATAGATTCATTTTGTTAGAAATCTGATATTTATTTATGTAAATATATAATCTCTTATGATTTTTTTTAAGATTATGAAGTTTTATTGGTTATGTAATTTAAAGTATATAATAAACTCGCGATTGGGATATCCATTATTAATATGATATTTAGTTCACAAAGAGTAGATGATTATATTTTATAAGTTATTATGTCTTGTTTTATTCTTCCGGGATGTGAAAATTATATTGTTAAGATTATTTCACTTTAACTTTATTGTTTGATTTCAATGATTTCAATTGGGGTATTTAGCTTTGTACAATTAGTTGGCATTTATGTGGCATTTTGAAGATTATGATCTATGCCTTGATAGAGATGTAAAACATACATGATCGTATGTTATATTTTTGATGATATATTATGGCCAAAGAATAAATCAACTTTATAGTCTTATTTCAATGAATTTGGTTAAGAAAATTATGTTCTATGTTCCTTTATTCCTGAGGCTAGGAGGTCCATATGAACCATAAGATTAAATGTTGTTATTGATGTTTTATATACCTTGTTGTCCTATTATGGGACTTGCCATGCAAAATTTATTTGTCACCTTGTGGTGTTTGAAAATTTTCCATGATTGGACTATAAATGAGATGTGTTTTGTTATGGTATTATTTTATATGCATGTTGGCAGTCCCTAGTATTTGGATGTTGCGTCATGTTTCTAGGAAGAGTGGCTTGCAATAGGGGTCGGAACCCTAAGTGGTTGCCAGGGTAACCTATCCTGGGTTATGTAATTCAGTGAAAACTTTAATAATAAACCTGGGGTTGAATATATAATAAAGATTAACAGAATGCCTCACCTAGCACCTTAATGCTTGTTTAGATTAAGGGTAGGTTGAGAAGGCCTGCAATGGCTTTTCGTCTACCTTGTCTTCCTGAGAGGTAATTCGAAACCACATGAGTTTGTCTAGGGGCTGGGAATCGTTAGAGACTGCCAAGGTAACTGTGGAAGAGGGCCGATAGTCTAGGAAGATTCACCAGGGTAACTTAGAACAATTATGTGATGACACTCTGTTCTGAAGCATGATTGTATTCCCTTGTGTGGAGTTAACTATTATATTGTGATTGTCTCTGAAAGCATATGATGTGGTCATGTCGTTATGTGTGGTCAGCCATGTAATGTATTGTATGTTCATTGTTCTTTGTTTGATTATCTTCTGGACCTGTCACTATCTCCTAGCACGGAGGGAGTGGACCTTTGTGTTCCACGCGGTTGGGTGGAAACCATGCTACACTTTCATTGGATACTCTTACTGATGACATTCTACTTGTAGCTGGTTCTTGATACTTCGATGATCGAGACACTGGACGTAGATCGTGTTCGGATGTGGATATTTGATATGAAGAGATCATTTCCCTTATTGTATAGTTATCTCATGTTAATGAGTATACTTTTTGTACCATCATTATGAAGTATCGAGATCTTATGAGAATCTCACTGGATGTAATCGAAATTTATGAATATCTTGAATTGTATAAGTTTTGAAAAGTGGTTTATTCACGAATATGATTTGTACTTGTGTTTATGACTTTAATACTATGGTAATATGTTCTTAATTATAATGTGCAGGTAATATCATCTTGGAATCCTTAAGACATTTGTATAATTGAATGACCTTTAAAAAAAAAAAAATTATTCTGATAATTCGCTATTTAATGCTTTGTCCTTTGGATTCCCTGGCAGGGCGTTACATTAAATCCCATTGTTTTTGTTTCTAAAGAATACAAAGAAGAATAAAAAAAAACATGGAAAGAGTGCACTTGTGACCAATAGAAAACAAAAACATCTTGTCTGTCAAAACCATTTCCCTCCACTACTATTCCTTGTTTTGCCGAAGACCATGCAACCAAAAACCTGTAACAGATTTTCCTTATCACTAGTGCCATGATTAGGATAATAAACCCTAATCATTATAAAAATGAATCAAACATCGATATCCATCCAAGTCTTCAAAGTGTTTTTCAAACCCAACATAATGATGTTTCAAATCCGAGCATTATGATGGGAAAGAGTTCCCATTAAATTAAACAAATAATGACCATCAATAACCCAAAGATTCATTTATCTTACCTTTATTATTACCTTCTTTCATCATGTGCCTTTCAATAAAGTCAATTTTCCACCTTTGTTTTCAAATATTTCCTCCCAATGATTCAGAAAACAATATGTTTCCTTGTAAAAAGATAATGTGACAATTCCTTTTTGAATACAACTTAGAATATAGTTTTTATCATTGCATTTTACCAAAAATTCCAATAAATATGCAAATGAACTTTATTGTTGCAAATTGATCATAGGACAAGCTGTGAAATATACCAACCACCGAATTATGCCAAATGCAAATGATAGTGCTAAGATAAACATGGATATATAAATTCATGCAAAACTAAAATCACCATGTAGTCAGCCTAATACCTCAACCTTGGTCCTTTGAGATTAATGCCAAATAATATTAAGGGACAACAAACTCCCCCTTTGGCATTGATGTCAAACACAAGGGTTAATCAATAATATTATAGCTATAATATACCTATTCTAAACATGATGACTGCATGAAGTATATAATCATCCTATCACATATCAAAGAAACCATTAGATACCATTGAAAACATAATAGACAAGGCATATCACCATAAATACTACATATCACTGTGAAACATATCACTGCCAAAACACAAGTTGAACTGTATAATAAACTGAATTGTACACTGCATAAAATCTGAATGGGCCAAAAAAACTATCAACAAACTATATAAACAAGCCTCCAAATTATCCAAATTCTCCCCCTTTTGAAACAATGTGAAAGGACTTAGAGAAACTGAATCAAACATGAAATGTACTCATAATGCCAAATAGATATTGAGAGATAAAAGAATATGCATGAATTTCTCCCCCTATCTCCATGAATGGGAATTAACATGGAAGAGAACTGATAGAGACAACACCAAGCTTGTCTCTTAGAGTTTCAAACTGAGCTTTAGGAAGGGGTTTGGTAAGATATCAACTACCTAATCATTAGATGCCACAAAATCTAGTATAACTTCATTTTCCAACACCTTTTCATGTAGAAAATGATACCTTATATCAATATGTTTAGCTCTAGAATGCTATACAGGATTTTTGGAGATATTAATGGTACTTGTATTATCACATAAAATGTGAATAGGTCTAACAACATCAAATTGTATGTCCTTCAAGATCTGGACCATCCAAATTACCTGAGTACAACAGGTAGCAATTGTTATATATTATGCCTCAGTAGTTGACAAGGATACTAAATCCTGCTTCTTGCTATGTCAGGCTACCAATCTATCTCCAAGATAGAAAGCACCACCTAAAGTGCTTCTCCTGTCATCAATATTTCCTACCCAATTAGCATCAGTGTAAGCAATCAAATTAAAATCACCATGCTTAGGGTACGACAAGCCAAAATCTACCATTATGGCAACATACTTCAAAATTCTTTTCATAGCATTCAAATGAGTCATTTTAGGTGTAGATTGAAACCGTGAAACCAAGCATATAGCATGCATAATATCAGGCCTTGTGGCAGCCAAATATAAAAGACTACCAATCATGGATCTGTATAGAGTATGATCCACATCAGGTTGATCAGTGTCTTTTGAAAGTTTACAACTGGTTTCCATAGGAGTCCCGATTGGTTTACAATCAAACATCTAAAACTTTTTCAACATTTCTTTAGCATATTTTGTTTGTGAGATAAATATCCCTTTATCAAGTTGACTAGCATGAAGACCCAAAAAGAAAGAAAGTTCACCAATCATTGACATTTCAAATTTAGACTTCGTGATTGCTGGAAATTCAAAGCACAGAGCATCATTATTACTGCCAAATATAATATCATCAACATAAACAACTATAATACTATCACCTTTCACTTTGAAGTATAAATTTTTATCTATTGCTCCTTTTGATAACCCTTGTTCATGTAAATAGGTATCTAATTTTGAATACCAGGCTCTAGGAGCCTGTTTTAGGCCATAGAGAGCCTTTTTAAGCTTGTATACATAATGTTCTTTTCCTTCAATAGAAAAACCTTTAGGCTATTCCATATAAACTTCTTCTGACAAATCAACATTGAGAAAAGAAGTTTTAACATCCATTTGATACACTTTAAAACTTTTATACATAGAATAAGCTAGAAACATTCTAATTGCTTCTTATCTAGCTACAAGAGAAAAAGTTTCATCAAAATCCAGGCCTTCAATTTTAGAGTAGCCTTTACAAACTAATCTAGCTTTGTTTCTGACTATGTTCCCTTGTTCATCCAACTTATTCCTAAAGACCCATCTGCACCAATGAAATTTTTGTTTCCAGGTCCAGGAACTAGTTCCCAAGTTTTATTTTTCTCAATTTGTGCAAGTTCTTCATGCATAGCCTTAATCCAGAAATTATCACTACTAGCCTTAGAACATGTCTTAGGCTCTATTTTTGAAATCAAAGATAAATAAACTTGTTCACCATTATATTTTGTACCTGAAAGTTTCCTTCTAGTTTTTACTCCTCTTGTTCCATCTCCAATAATCAGATCAGAAGGTTGATTCCTTTTCATTAGGCTAGAAGACAACTGAGTGGAAGGCTATGAGGAAGGTTCAATAATATCACCAGGCACATTTTTTCAGTTGGTTTTTTAGATTCTGTTGAACTTGAAAGTTCATTTTTTATCTTGCAGATTTGTATTAGGTGACTGCACAATAAATTCATCATCATCAAATTTCTTTTGTTGTTCACAATTTTGTAAGCTTTCATCAACCTTAACAATGGTACTTTCCATAATTTTTCTTAATCTTTTATTGTAACATTTATATGCTTTATTGTGTGTCGAATATCCCAGAAATATACCCTCATCACATCTTGATTCAAAACTTCCAATGCTATCAGTATCTTTCTTTATAAAGCACTTGCTACCAAAAAAATTGAAATATCCTACATTAGCAGTCCTACCATACCATAATTCATATGGTGTATGTTGTGTTTTAGTTCTTATCTGAACTTTATTCAGAATATAAACAACAATGTGCACTGCTTCTTTCCAGTATGTGTTTGACAGAGCTGCATCATGCAACATAGCTCTTGCCATATCCTTTACTATTCAATTTTTGTGTTCAATAACACCATTTTGCTGTGGTGTCCTAGAGGTTGAATATTGCCTCTTAATTCCATGATCTTCACAATAATCGACAAACTCTTGTGAGGTAAATTCACCTCCTCTATCTAGCCTAAGACACTTGATTTTCAAATCTAATTCATTTTCAACCAACTTCCTGAACACTTTAAACTTATGAAAATCTTATCCCTTATGTATTAGAAATGTTACCCAAGTCATACAAGTATAGTCATCTATAAAAAGCATGAAATACCTCTCATTATTCAATGAATTAGTCCTCGTTGGTTCACATAGATTAGTGTGAACAAGTTGTAGAGGTTTGGTAGATGTATATTCTTTAGTTTTGAAAATTGTTCTAGCTTGTTAAATTCCTTCTTGACACTCTTTACAAATCTGATTATCTGGTTTAGATATTATTGGCATATTTCTAACATTTTAATTTTTACTTATCTTTACTAGATTGTCATAGTTAATATGGTGAAATATTCTATGCCATAACTTAGAATCATCAATTTGACTCATAAATCAAACATTAGTTTCTTGCTTATTATTTATTCTCTCTTGCAGATAATACACATTACCATTTCTTTTGTAACCTGTTGCTACTGTTTTACCAGATTTCCATTGAATTTCGTACCCTAAGTCAAAAAACTTCATTTGAAATCCATTGTCACAAATTTGGCTTACACTCAAGAGATTATGAGTTAGTCCTTTCACATAATAAACATCATTGATAGGAATTTCATTTTCAAGCAAAATAGTACATTTGCCCATTATAGGAATACAATGATCATTCCCAAATTTAACAAAACCACCAGAATAATATTCATAGTCTACAAACCTATTTCTCTCACCAGTCATATGATGAGAACATCCACTGTCAAGAATCCAAAAATTTCTCTTAATAGAGTGAAAGGTTGTTTCAACTATCAAGGCTTTAACATCTTTAGGTCTCCAAACAAATTTAGTTCCATTAGCTCTATTTGGCTACACTTTTAAACCAGATCTACAAAATGCTGCTATATGATCTACTTCATTGCATCTATAACATTGAAGATTGGAAAGAAATTTATAGAGATTTCCATTAACAATATTGTAACTTCTCTTAGACAAAATCTTGTAAATACCACCCTTATGAACAAATTGTTTACAATTGAAATAATAACCATTGAAACTAGGATTATCATCAGAGACCTTACCTTTTCCTTTACCATCGTGATTTGAGCACTGACCTTCATTAGGAGAGGAAAGCTGATTTCTCATATTAAAAAATTCTACCTCCAAAGAGTAGCATCTATCCTCCTTATGTTTCAGTTTTTCTTGAGTTATCTCAAGAATTTTTTTGATTTCTTCTCCCTTAAGAGTCAAATTAGAAATAATTTGTACATTTTCCTAATCTTTTATCTTTTAAGATAACCGCTTCTTTTCTCAATTTCTTAATTTCTTTAAGAGAATATTTTAATCCTCCCTCAAGGTCAATTTATGATCTAGAATTAGATTCATCTTCCTTTATAGGAACAACTTTAGCCATAAATAAGATTTCTTCAGTTTCGTCACAAGATTCAACTAACTCAATATTAATCACATCAGCATAAAGAATTTTCTTCTTTTTGAAGGTATTTCTCTTTTTGAAATTTGATTGCTTTTTCTTTGAGAATCTTTTATTGTTTTCATCATCACTTTCAAGATCTTTATTAGGGAAACTTGCAGCATAGTGTCCTATCTTTCCACAATTGAAACACTTAAAGGGTAATTTCCCTTTATGCTTGCCTGAGCCTCTTTTTAGTTTATTTACAAAAGATGAATTTGTTTCATCTAAAACATCAGACTCAACTTTAAAGGAAGATTACTTACTTACAAAGTTATGTTCATTCAATCTCATTTCATAAGTAGCAAAGAAACCATGAAGATCATCAAGAGTTACCTTATTAATGTCTCTTTCTTCAACTGCCGCAATCTTTGGATGAAACTTAGTGGGTAAAGATCATAAAAATTTTTGAACAAGAATATTTTCAGGAAGGCTTTCTCCAAAACCTCTTATTGCATTTACACTTTCTTGAATTTTCAAGAAAAAAATCAGCAATCTTTTCATCTTATCCCATTTTTATCAATAGCTTCAATGTGAAACCAAATCTGCAATTTCCTTTTGCCATATGTAAGACCATATTTTCATACGAAAACTCAACCATAATCCTTTGAAACCCAACTTGCCAAGAAAGTATTCAAAATAAACAACATATACTTTCCAATAATCTGTAGAAATGACACAATAAATCCACTAATAACAAAACCTCCATGAAACCCATAAACTAACGGTTGGATTTCTTAACAAAAGAAAAAATTCAACATTTGAAGCACACCCTTATCCTTAATATCAAACTCTTTAACAACAAACCCGAATAGTGTTTTTTTAACAAACATTACATTTAATAACTGTAGACCCTTATTCTTAATGGTAGACCCAAAATGGGGTTTTTAAAAAACTTTATACAAGTCGAGCTTAAGGGATAAACAAACACCTGTGTACAATACTTCTTCAAAGAAAAAACTGTATAGAATGATACCATAGTCAATCAACAAAACAAAGCCTAGAAAAACATTAAACCTGACTACTCTTAACATAATCACCAAAAACAAAACAACCTAAAGCCCATCATTTTTATTTCTAAAGAATACAAAGAAGAATAAAACAAAAACATCATGGGAAGAGTGCACTTGTGACCAGCACAAAATGAGAAACATCTTGTCTGTCAAAACCATTTCCCTCCACTGCTATTCCTTGTTTCGCCAAAGACAATGCAACCAAAAACCTATAACAGATTTTCCTTATCACCAACGCCATGATTAGGATAATAAACCCTAATTGTTATAAAAATAATCAAACATTGATATCCATCCAATTCTTCAAAGACTTTTTCAAACCCAACATAATGATGTTTCACATCCAGGCATTATGATGGGAAAGAAATCCCATTAAATCAAACAAATAATGACCACCGATAGCCCAAAGATTCCTTTAATCTTACCTTTATTATTACCTTCTTTCATCATGTGCCTTTGAATAAAGTCAATTTTCCACCTTTGTTTTAAAATATTTCCTCCCAATGATATCACTTAGATTCTATTCAGAATACAATATGTTGCCTTGTAAAAAGATAATGTGACAATGCCTTTTTTAATACACCTTAGAATATAGTTTTTACCATTGTATTTTACCAAAAATGCCAATAAATATGCAAATTAACTTTATTGTTGCAAACCAATCATAGGCCATGCTATGAAACATACCAACCATCGAATTATGCCAAATGCAAATGATAGCACTGCTAAGATCAACATGGATATATAAATTCATGCAAAACTGAAATCACCATGTACTTAGCCTGATACCTCAACCTTGGTGCTTTGACATTAATGCCAAATAATACTAAGGGACAACACTATACATTCTCCAATATGTTTACATTTTATTAAGACATGTTCTACCGTCCCTCATTTCATGAAAATGTTGCTTATATACCCAATTGCCAACCATATGGCTAAATTCGTTAGTAATAGTCATTTATTTAGTCATTAATTTAGCCATATATCTAGTCATTAATTTATTCTATATTTAGTTTAGATTGTGTGTGTGAGCATTTTTTATGGGCCAATGTTTCGACACACTACATGATCCATCATCAGGATGAAAGAGCTCAAGGAGAAAAGTGGTTAGTTGCAAACCAAGAACAATCTAAATAGAGAAACAAGAGGAGAAAGGGAAGCTGCACAATGACCAATGAAGACAAGACAACAAAAAATTTTAAAATTTAAAATGAACAATAAAAAGAACCAAAAGAAAGTCAAAACATGCAACAAAATGTTGGAACCAATTAAGAGAAAAGAAGGAAATAGAATAGACCAAAACAATACAAGGGAAAAAAAGGTGAAAAAACAAAATTAATTAGACAAGTAAAAGGAGACAAAATAGAAAACTAAATTAAATTTTTTATATCTATTAGCATATTTATAAAGAATAAATTTATAAATAAAAATGCAAAAAAAATGAAAGTTGAAAAAAAATTAATATAGCATGTATGTTATGGCTTAATTACTAGGCCATGACATAAATGTAGATAAAAATTAAAAAATAAAGCAAAGAGAGAAAAAACCCAAGAAAAAATCAAAAAGCTAGAACATAAATGCATATAATACAAAAAAATAAGAAAGGAAAATAGTTACTAACAAAAGCAATATATATTATATTAACAAATCTTAAACATTCATCAATTTCTTGCCACTATTGCTTCCCGCTCCTCAAATACCTTTCACTTCTCCGATTTGGTGAGTTGCAGCGATGGTTTTAGA